>MQRK01225053.1:2015-13685 GCA_001938485.1 Girardia tigrina
AGCGACTACAGAATATGGATGCGGAAATGCGTGTCTGCTTATCAAACATTGAACCAAGATTGACGAAAATTTGTTCTAAAAAACATGCTCAAATATCTCATTGAAATAAATTTTCTTGCTTCATTTTAATAAAAACATTCCATTGATTATTACTGTATATATTTTGTTAGTTAAAAAACACATAAAAGTAAAAAAAATATGTCGCGGGAGAGGAATGAGGGAAGGGTGTGCCGCGAGATTTTTTTTTCCATTTTAGTGTGCCGTGAAATAAAAAAGGTTGCGGACCACTACATTAAAGCCTAACATTTCATCTGACAACCGAAAATTAATTCTTTCTACATCATCGAAATTTTCTTGATACTCCAATAACATTGCAAGTAATCATTTGACTCTTATGAAATTTTTTAATTTGGTTTCAAGTGATTAGAAACATGTCATAACGATATTCTTGTCATAGGTGTCCAAAGCCGCTCGTAAATCACCGAAGTCTCAACACTAAGTCGATATGACAAATCTCTCACACACTCATTCCACAGCTCAATCACTCACTCGATCTCTCTTCCGCCTTTCACATGGATTTCTTTCAACTCTTGATACGCGTTTTCAAAATTCATTGATTTTTTAGTAATAATATTTTACAATTCTTGAAAAACAGAGCAGAAATTGAAACTTCTTTATTTCTTCCAAAATAACACGATTCACAATTTTTTTTAATCATTCATAAACAATAAACTGAAATTGATGCAATTAAACATCATACAGGGTGTCCCACAGGGTATGCCTTCGCTAATTTTGATGTTAAATTGAAGTATAAGTGTCTATATATTGCATATTGACTAATAAAAATTTTTAAAAATCTAGCTTCATATAACAAATTACGTAACAAAGTTTTTCAAAATATTTTGGAAAAACAAGTTAAATAATGACTCATTTTATAGATTATTCAATTTTAAACAACTTTTTTTAAGTAAACATATGCCCTAAAATGAACAGTAACAAGGTTATTCAATAAAAAACAGTATGTATTAATATACAAGATTTTCAAAGTGAGATCCTTCTGAAACAATTACATTTCTTAATCGTTGCTCAAAGTTGTTTACAACTCTTTTTAACATTTCAGGAGTGATCTCTCGAATCCTGGATTTGATAATATACTTATAAATTACGAAGGTTTCTTAGATTTATATTATTTGCATAATAGTTAATATAACAGTAATTAATAGTTTAAATAATAGTTTAAACAGTAATTACGAAAGCCAGCTGACTTGGTCAAGCGACAGTAAGAAACTGATAAGTAAACGAGATTTTCTAGCAGATCTTATCGAATTCAATTCGATTTTTTAAATCTTCCAAATTAACCACTAGGGTTCTATATATACCATCCTTTCTGAATCCTCAAAGAAAATAATCGCATGATTCAAATCAGGTGAATAAGGAGGCCCTCATATTCCTTTACCAGTAAATTTCTCTGGATCCAATCCAATTATTCGACCGTCGAAATGTTCTGAAAGATAATCGAATACTTCGCAGGTTCTATGCGGTCTAGCACCATTTTGCATGAAATAAAAGTCGCTTATTTTTCCCAAACCATACAAATAAGGCACCACTTGTTCTTGAAGAATTTTTCAATAAACCGTTGATTTAATATTTTCAGAAAAGATAACAGGTCCAATAATCATTTCTGAAGATATATCACACCAAACAGTTAATCTTTTCGGATGCAAGGGTTTAATAATGGAATAATGTGGATTTTCTGATCCCTAAATTCTAAAATTTTGCTTATTAACGTATCCTTCCATTTGAAAGTGAGCTTCATCTGAAAACAAAATCTTTCCGAAATCAATATCGTTATTTTCTGCCATTTTCAACATTTTATTTGCAAGTTCCAAACGTCTTTCAACTGAAAGTTGATTTATGAGTTGATTGGTTTGAATCTTGTATGGAAATAACGACAATTCTTTCTTGATAATTCTTTGTACCGATAATTTGCTAATGTCCAGTTGCTTGCTTACCATTCTAATCAATGTTGAAGGGCTTTACTTGATCAATTCCTCAACTTTCTTAACATTTTCTTCGACAATAACCGTAATTTTAGTCTTTTGCATCCCTTCTTTATCGTCCATTACGCTACCAGTAGTCATAGATTTGTCAAATACTCTAAAATATTGATCAAAATAGTTTAATTCATTTTAAATGCCTTTACTAACCTTTTAATTGTCTTTGGATCTATATTGTGGTAATTTCCAAACTTTTTCTTGAATAATTTAACCTCTTCTGATGATGAATTCGTATCCCGATAAAATAAAACCATAAAACATTGTTGTTCTGTAGAATATCGGTTCATTTTCGCTGAATAAAGATGAAATTTGGGCACTTTCGAAACTAAAACAGCCTCTAAATAAGCAATATAGATTCTAGGGATCAAATTTAATTACAAATTGATCGATTTATTGTTTTAGTCGACGAAATTAATTTAAATATCGATAAATCAAAATTTTTAAAACTTATAATTTATTGAATAACTTTGTTAATGTTCATTTTAGGTCATATGTTTACTTCAAAAAGTTGTTTAAAATTGAATAATCTATAAAATGAGTCATTATTTAACTTGTTTTTCAAAATTTTTTTGAAAAACTTTGTTACGTAATTTGTTATATGAAGCTAGATTTTTAAAAAATTTTATTAGTCAATATACAATATATAGACCCTTATACTTCAATTTAACATCAAAATTAGCGAAGGCATACCCTGTGGGATACCCTGTAGTAAAACTATGTATATTAAATTAAATTATACATATATTTATATATATATATATATATATATATATATATATATATATATGTGCCATTTTTTGAAACATTCAAATGACTAATTGAAATTTCAGATTTAAATCCTTTTATATGGCAGTAGACTGTTACGCAATATTACTCAATTATAAAGGATTTTAATATTAAAAACAATTTTAAAAAATCAAAATTGAAAAATATTTTTAAAAAAAGGAATAAAACTAAATAATTTTTTATTATTAATTTAAAAGAAAAACAAAAGACAAAAAAACTAAGAATTAAAATATTTTAATATAATTTGATGAATCACTTTGAACATTTAAGTATGGTTTATAATGCTTAATTAACAATGCTTTAGTGGTATTTCAATTAGTCAACTGAAGATACCAATATGGCAAAGCTATTTTTGTTAAATAAATGTTCGAAAAATGGCTGTCTTTTATTTTATTAACCCGCTTGCCATTTGAATTAATTGAAAAGTATTATACATATATGTATAGTATTATTGTTATATTCAGAACAAGTATTCATTAATTTAAATTTAATGAATGGATATAACTTTGAAATATGGTATAAAACATTAAATATTCGAAATAAATACTGAACCTTCACATTGAATTCCTTTATATCCTCTTTTGCAAACACATTGACATTTGTCTTTTATAAACATTCCAGTTAGCTCACACTTTTCCTTTATAATGGTACAATCTAAAGAAAAGACATAATTCAGTGTTCAGTTAAAGGCAAATTCATTTTTCAAATATTGCATTTAACAATTAATTTTTTTAAAAATAAACAAAAATTCTGAAAATAAAGATAAAAATACATTTTGAAATTTATTCTTTTCGGTAGTAATTAATTTCAGTTTTAATAATGGTCTTTTCACAAAGAGGGATTTAAACTATATTTAAACCAGTGAAAAGAAATATTTTAAAATTTTATAATATTAGTTTGTCAAGTATGGAATTTGTAGGCATGATTACAATAAATTTAAATAGTTATAATTTGACAATGAATTAACATTTGGTTGCTCATATTTTTGTTTGATTGCAACAAATCTTGGCTATTGAACACATCAATAAAAATTAATTAAAATCATTTATATCGTTTTGTAATAGTCAGTACATTAAAATATGGAAAAGGCATAAATTTGAAATATTATGAAGTATTAGTTCCTACGGTGGAACCTTAGCATCAGAAGCCATGAAAAATATCACTTTTGTATTTGGATGCAAGGCTACTGCGTAGCAGACAGTCTCAAATTGACTCAGGAAATTCGTCAAAGGTAATTGTAACTTCAACAATGAATCTCGGGTCGCCCAGGAACGAAGGTAAACAATGACGAACTAAAAGTAACCGTAAAATTTGATCCATCATGATTTAGAGTTAACGTTTGCTGTTCTACGTGGTGCGATCCATAAGTCCTTAGACTCTATACAAGAATATAAAAGCCACAGTCATCCACAGCAATCAAAGTTGCTCGCGAAGTGTAAATGGGTGCATTGTCTTGAAGGAACCACAATAGGATCCCTCTTAGCTTCCTACGAGACTTTCTCACATCGCGAAGTAATTCAACATAATACTGACTATTCATTGTCAGTCCTTCCTCAAGGAAATCAATTTTAATAATGTCATGGGAATCCCAGAACACAGTCAGCATTGCTGCTCGCTTGTGCGAGGTGCCGCTTCGAAGTTTTGGGGAGCACTTTCACAGAGGAAGCACCACTCAGAAGATTGATGTTTTCTCTCAGGCACATACAAGCTCACCGGCGTTTCATCTTGTGTAACGATGTTGTTGATGAAGCGACCACCATGAGTACGAAGCAACTCCAAATTGGTAGTGCAACACTGCAAACGTTTATCGCACATTTCACCGGATAGGAATCGGGGAACAAAACGTGAACACAGTTTGCGAACTCCAAATGATTGCCGAATATCATATGTAGAATGATTGCTGATGGATAGACGCTGTGCAAGTTCACGGATGCTTATTCGTCTCTCTTCCGATACGATCTTCATGCACAAATCACTTTTCCCTGGTAAAATTTCACACGGTCGTCCTGATCTCTCAGCATCAAAAATAGATTTTCGGACATGTTTAAAGTTTCTGATCCAATTATACACTGTTGCGAAATATAGCAGCTTTTAGTATTGCGCAGGAGCAGAAATTTTATCAAGCTGCGATATTCGACGATACTGTCCATGCCTACAGTAAAAAGTGAAATAATGGCTGTACGCACTACTCACACACACAGGTTGGGTATGGTGAGTCATATCTGTAACCAATGATAGCTCATCTATTTATAGTATCGACGGCATATACGTCATAATCTTATTTATCAACAAGTCTAATGACTTAGGGATCGCACCACGTAAAGTAAACAATACTGAATCACTTGGCTGAAATTCGTAAAGGGATAAAGTTTGATAAGGGTATTTCACATCAGTTGAATAAAAACCAGAAACAAAAGCTTTGGGATGCCTGCTTGATGAAATTACTTTTTGAATCGAATCGTCACTTGTAATGAAAAATGGATCTAATATGAAAGTTATAAAAGTTCAGCAAGCTGGGTGAACCCGCATGAAGCACCAAAACACAGTACAAAGAATAGCATTCATCAAAAAAAGCTGATGGTAAGTGTTTGTTGGTCTGCCGCAATTGTAATACATTTTGAGTTCATTAAACCTGATTCGTTGATTATAGCAGATGTCTACTGCAACCAATTGGAAGATATGATACGAACAATCAAAGAAAAACAGCCGCTTTTGGTTAACAGGTTGACTCCAATCTTGCTCCACGATAAATCAAAATCATATGCTGCACTGAAGACCGTAACAAAACTACAGGAACTTGAGTTAGACTGACCAGATCTAACCCTAACTGACTACCATTTCTTCCTTAATTTGAACAACTTTTTGATAGGAAAAAAATCGATTCTAGGAATTTATAGATTCTTTCTCACTATTTTTTATTCAAATGGCCTCAACAAGCTGTCGCTCAAATTTCAAAAGTGAGTCAATAATATTGGTGCATATTTTAATGAATTACATAAATATTTGTTTTGGTAAATTATCAATTAACTTTGACTTTAGTTCAACAAATTTCATATTTACTGACCTAATATCATTTACGTGGAGAAATAACAAAATCTGTAGACTACTCCTTTAAAAAATGTGCTACATTCAATGAATATTATTCATTGAATTTAAACGCTAGATATTTGTTAATCCTAAGGCAAAATAATTGGTGTTTGTTTGAAAGAATCTATGAAAAGGTAAGTTTAGTGGAGCATTTTCTGGCAAATACATTCACGTACGTTAAAAAGCTCAGCGTTTTTCGGCATTCAGTTTTTAGGAAATCTCGCCTGGTAAAATTGTGACCAAAAAAACATTCTTAGTCAAAAGAGTTGACTTTCAACACTCAGCTTTATTGTAGCCAGATATAATTCATTATTTTAATGCAAATTCTGTAAAAAAATGAAATTTTTTAATTAAAATACATGGAATACGTATATATAAAACGTTAAAAGCCCCATAAATGCTATCAGGATGAAACTTACTACAGCTATTTCTAGATTTCGTCTTGTAACATTGAAATTGACTGGCGCATAAAGTATTGTCCAAGCAGTTAGAGAATGTCTTTGAACAGTTTGAGCAAGGTAAACCCAAGTTATTCGATGTCAAATAGGAATTAGCAAGAGGCCTGAATATAGATATTTATTATTAAATATGTTTATTAATATTGTGTTAAAGGAAGTCTAGTGAGACTTATTACTTCAGATAATTTATTTAAATATTTAAAATTATCATAATATTTGTAAAAAACATAATTTTTTTTTGTAAAATTTATTCGAAATAAAAGAAGGGGTTAAATAACCAATTAAAAATGAAAAACTTCTCCTTTTATATTGAGACAATATTATATAATATGCCATCTGGTCAGTTAATGCGATTCAATCTGACCTTACAATTGCATATTCCGTGGATGTCATGACATGAAATCACTGGAATTTGAACTCCAGTAATGTTATGAGATGTAACATCATTGGAGTTCGATATTATTGAATGTGATGAGGAGTGACATCACCACAATATTATTAAAAATATAATTATTGTAGTGTTCACTAAATCTTATCAGCAGCAGCAACCAATTAAGAGTTTTTCTAGGTTATATTTAGTTTAGTTTTTGATTTTTATTATTATTTAAAATTTCTTAACTGGATTTGCGATCCCTGAAATTTTTGAACTGAAAAAATCCAGACTTACATTAAAAAATAATAAAAAGAAAAAACATTTGTTTATCCGGGCTACGACATTAACCCATTACCTACCAGTGATCTCATATGAGATCACTTAAAAATCACAAATTTAGTGACACTCTGTCAGTATTTACACATATCTAACCTTTCTGCAATATCTATTAGATATATTTTTTTATTTCTATTTAAAAGGTTATTTTGATCATTCCAGTGTGTTCCTAATGCTGTTTTATGCTAGAAAACAAAGTTCCAAAAAAAATTTTAGTTTATAGAATTATGGGAAGTAATAGGTTAATTGGCAGTTTTTTATTTGAAATGAAGTTTCGATATTTTGTGTTGTTTTAATAATCAATATATTTTGGAATTTTAAATGCGACTTTTCAAAAGTTATAAAAATATTAGTAAATGGAGCCGGATTATTTATTTATCGGGTCTCAAGATGATATCACATGTGTTTTCATGCATAACAAAGATCTATTTTCCGGCGATATTGTCGGAAATATCATCAAATGGAATTTCGAATCTCGCCGCTCCCACATTAAACATTCAGCACACATGAAATCGATTTTGACCATAGAATATTTGACATCGATTTGTTACTCATTCGAGAGACGGATTCATAAAAATCTGGACGATTTTGGCCGACAAATTTTCCGAAAATCCTCCGATAATTTCATGCAAAAATCGCCGACTGAATTTCGATCCAACAACCCACAAACTTAAGTAGGACAATCGATATTTGATTAATCCAATCTCAAAATTGCCGGCATGGGACTTGACGAAATGCACGTTTTCGGATTTGGGTTTGAGTACCGATGTTGTAAATGCCGTCAAAGAAAATCGATTCGTGTGTCCGACGAATATTCAAATTGGCACAATCCCAACAATCCTCATTGGATTGAATACAATGTTGGGCGGTGAAACCGGTGGCGGTAAAATCTCTGGCATGATATGCGCAGCCGGTCTGAGGCCTGGAGGTAGTCTCGTTGCGTTCATGCCGAGAATGAGTTCTCTCGGCAGTGTCGCATTGGATACGCACTTCCATTTGTACAAGATCAGTGACCCTGGTCACCTCAATTATTATTTTTCTTCGATAACAGCATTACTTTTCGAAATATTATTAATATTAAAATAAATAAGATCTACATAATTTTAATTTTTAGGTGCCTTAACCTTTTTATCCTTTAAGTACCGGCCGCAATAATGTAATTAAATATCCCCTACCATAAAAATTCGAACCGTAATTAAAAATTTGAGTTTATATTCCATGCATTGGGTGGAAACTATTCTGTCCTAAACATTTTATATTTTGGTCATATAAACTGTATAAACAATGTATATTAGTTCTCTTTCAACCTCAATTAAACGGAAATTCAAAAAAAAATCAAATATTATTAGTCATAAATTTTTATATCAAAAATTTGAAAAGTAAACCAGTCTAAATATTAAATATTTTAAAACCATTTTAAGCTCATTTTCTCATATGAAGAAAAGGTTCTATCGTATTCGGTTTGTCCGTATACTGATATGTATCATACAAAATAAATCATACTTCACCATTGTGAGGAATATTTGAATGTTTGATGTTTTGTGTTTGAATGTGTATGTTTATTTGGAAATGTGTCTCTCCTGGCCAGATGGATGATTAATATTTGAATTCTTGTTATCTAAAAATATGTAATGTTTAAATTTATTTTTAATTTGAAATAATTTTAAATAAGTTAATTAATTTTTACAATTTTTAATAAATAAATCAAATTAATATTTTTTTAAATAATTAATAATCATTTTAATTATTATCCAATAAGTTTTGAGTAAATATTTTAATAAAATATTTATTTCTCCATTTGCTAAAAAAATAATAAGAATTAATTCATTAATCAATTTAGTGTAGAATGCAATTGTACGAAAGCTTTGACAAAGATTGTCTTAAGGACAATCAAAATTGTTGTTTAAATAAAAATATGAAAAGTCAAATTGGTGTTCTTAATAACCATCAACCACCATCAAACCAAACCGCAGGTTAAAGCTGTATTTCAAAAATATTTATCGTAAATATTTTGTAATAATTACTGTATTGAACATATAGACTTTGCTATTGGCTCTATTACTTACGAGTAATTTTGTTTATCAATTTCAATTTATTAATGAAATAAACAATTTTAAAAATGCTCATACTTCATGTTATATGCACAGATTAAAATATGATAAAAAGATGAACAGTTCAGTAATGAACACCCGATCAAAGACATTTGTGGTTCTAAAATCTAAGAAAATGTGTTGTTAATTTTATGATCTCTTAAAAAAGAAAAAACATTTTACCTGGTCTTTTATTCGACACATAGTTTTCTCCTTACATGTGTTAAATACAGATATATTGAGATGTCTGATAATGTTTTTCATCACACTAAAAATAAAATTTAAAAATAAATTAATCAAAAAGTAATGTACTAACACTATAACTAGTAAATCAAAAAAATTAATTTGTATATCCATTCTTTGGATATAAAATATTATTTATTTAAAAAAATAAAATATTATTATTTAAAATATTATTTATTTTTATAACTCTACATTTCCAATAAAGTTTTTAAAATTTAAATAATTTTAATTAAAAAACACATTAAAAATTAATATAAAGTACTTATAATTTATAAGTAGATATCTTGCAATTAATATTGTTCGGGAACTCAGAATTTTCTATTTTTTCCTATTTTTGGATCTTAAGTTTTTTTCGATCAAATTTTCACATAATCATTTATTGTCATCGAGAATTAGTAAATGTGTCAAATTTGAAGAAAATCGATTGAGTAAAAAGCCTCCAAAGTCAGGTTTCTAAATTCCATGGATATATATATAGAAAGTACTATATAGAAAGTAAGCTAATAAAAAGAATGGAAAAAATGTTCAAATTTTGTGTAATCGATTTATAAATTATTGGAAGAGAGTGAAGTACGAAGCCTTATTAATAAGATCAATAAATCCGAAAATTAATATCTTTATATATTATTAATATTATTATTATAGAATCCGAAGAAATTATCGATTATGGATTGATTACTTTGTTATAAAAGCGTTGTAAAAATATATTTGATATAATTATATTATTAAAATTGGATTATTAAATTACAATGTTGTATAAATTTAAATTTTGCGTTGTTTTGAAGCACAAAATAACATATGCTCATTTTTTAGTAAAATTGTATGAAATGTTTTGCACTTTTACGTTGCGAGGTTTTCAAAGTAAATGACTTGGCATTCTATTTAATCGATTAAGTACTAGCGATCTCGTTTGAGATCAGAATAAGTATTGATTCAAAAATGCAAAAAAAAATATAATGTTTGTGTTTATCTTAGCTAAATTTACATAGCCAGGGATGGGATTCGTGCCGACGGTGATTCGAAATCGGTATTGATTTTTACAATTTACCGACGTGCATGGTTTTCAGTCGATTGCATCGGCTTCCCAGCGCCTGTCAGTGAAGGCGCTGTACCGATAGAACCGTCTCGATGCGGGCTATCCAGATTAACGAAGTCCTTGCTTGAATTCGCTCCCCGAAATTTCACATTTTGATCATAGCGTGACCGACAAACAAACAAACAAACGCATTTTAGACAAATATTATACATATATTTGTTTTAACCGATAATTTATCGCTAGATTTTCAAAAGGCTTTGTTTTTTTATAAATAAATGTTATTTTAAATTTAATTTTGAATCATGGTTCCTATGCCAGTTTTAGAAGACGCTATCAAGAGCATTAACACAGCCAAAAATCGCGGAAAACAACAATTGCTGATCAGACCGAATTCAAAGGTCATCTTTAAGTTCCAAGGGATACACCAAAGAATTCACGATCATCGATCTAGCAAGGTCGTTGTCGAATTGAACGGCAGAATCAACAAATGCGCCAATCAGTGCTTGATTGATTTTTTATTAATAATTTGTGAAATATATTACACAAATATTGAACAAATAAGTTATGTTAAAATAGGATCATCATTTTTATAACAATGATGAATAAAAGTTTCTTTGATCAATAGTTGACTCAGTTGTTCTTTAAAAATCTCGTGAATATTCAAAAGTAACTTAATTGTCAAAATTTATTTTTGGTTCAAAAATACAATTTTCATTTTAAAGCTAACTTTGTAATGAGGTTTTGAGTTGAAAATTCTAAAGACTTTGATTTCAGTAAAAGGTAAGGGACTCCAGCTTTTAGTTGGATTGCTTCTTGATTTATAATTAATTTCTGGCATTCTGAGGTAAAAGATTTGGATTTATTTTCTAATTCGTCGTTCCAGTCCTAAAATTAAATAAAATGTATTTATAAAATATATAAAAATTTTTATAATAGAGGAAATGTGGAAACAAGGTTTCTCACATTTAGAATAAATAATATATATATATATGCTCACCGGATGTAAATAGTTAAAAACAAAAGAATGTCTTATACTTATTAAATAAGTATAAAATTATAAATGACCTTGTGTAGGAGCGTTTATGTGCGAGAGGGAGAGAGAGTGGGTGGAATAGCAGTGTGTGTATTGTATAATTAATGTACATTGTACACCAAAAATGGCCTTAAAAACCCTGTATATATATATATATATATATATATATAT
>MQRK01225053.1:14285-25522 GCA_001938485.1 Girardia tigrina
TATATATTTATATATATTATATATTTATATATATTATATATTTATATATATTATATATTTATATATATTATATATTTATATATATTATATATTTATATATATTATATATTTATATATATATATATATATATATATATATATACAGGGTTTTTAAGGCCATTTTTGGTGTACAATATATATAATTTAAATGTCACAAGTGTGAATCCTTGTACATTGCAGAAACAAATCGTCATCTCCACACTAGAATAGCTGAACCCACCCAATTGAGTAAGATTCTAGATCACATTAAAAAAATGCAGAAATAGAGATAAAGTTAACTATGAAACTGAATTTACAGTTTTCTAGAAAAATTTTGACACATATCATGAGAGGATAGTCACTGAGGCATTATTAAGCATGCTTAAATGTTCCAAGTGAATTATCCAATCACATTTAAATCTTTTAATATTAATTTTTAAAAAAATATTAATTGCGAATAGTCAATGTGCCCTATAAATGATATATATATATATATATATATATATATATATATAATTTTCTTTACTTTTATCACAAAAAATACAAAAAGCAAATATATTCATATTCATCAAATTATCAATGCACAAACACTAATAAACTAACCGTTTGTAACCACTATTCTTCAGTTTGGAAAAGAAAGACTTGACAGATTATGGCTCAGGTAAAATAAAAAATAGGAAATTTCATTAGCAATTAAAGAGACTTTCTTTTGTGTAAGAACGGATTCATTCAGATCCGTTAAAATCGAAGTATTAGAACTGAAGGTATTTCCTTGACCCTTACTGTTTCTCCTTTAAAAACATTATTTCTATACATAGAATAAAAATTTTAAAAATTTTGCGCTCTAATTCTTGTATGATATCTATTCACATTTATTTTCATATTTTTTCTGTCAATATTTCCATATTAAAAATTCTTATTTAAAAAAATTTAGAAGTGTAGTTTCAAGGAAATATTTTAGTAAAGAAACGTTTTAAGGTTTTAAAACACTAGTGAGGTAGGTTTTATCGTAAATGTTCAATGGGCCTCCCATCTCTTTCAATGGTATTGAGCATAAGGCTCTTTAGAGGGTCACCCAAACTAAAGTCCTTAAGGGCCCTCCGATAGGCCTCCTACGTGGTCAGTGGCCTTCCGCCTCTGAGCAGTCGGTTTGCCAGTTATAAACGACCAGCCATGGAACTTGGTACCATGGCCATACATACCTTTGGCTGTTACGGTGGACGCGTAACAGCGGCAAAATGGGCACTTGAATTTTCCTCTTGCAGTCGAGTAGTCGACTGGCAGTCGGTATTGTAGGTGCGGGTCTTCTTCGGTATCGTCATTTGTCTGTATCCTCGGCATACTCACAGTTGCGTCCGTTAACTGAGAGTTGGATTGGTTTGATGTCGGCTCTTCCTTGTTCTCTCTTTCCAAGTTCTCTTCTCTCTGGGCGTTGGATGTTGGCGGTTCTTGGTGATTCTTCTGAATGTGAATCCTTAGGAATCCAGCAGTTTTGTATTCCTTCGGGCAATGTTGGCATTGGTAGTTTCCTTTCTTTTGACATGACTGGGCTTTCTTCTCTCTTTGTTTTCGCGGGATTGGGCCATCGTGATCTCTTCTGAGATGCCTGTTCAATTCCTTCACTTCTGCATACTGTCTATGACAAGCATCCATCGGGCAGCTGTATTCTTTTAAACGAGGTAACACCAATCTCAGTGTTTTCTCGTCCCCACTCCTTTGAACTCTTCTCAGTCGGAATATCTTCTCGATCTTTCCATCCATCTTCAGTAGATTCTCCTGCAAAATGTCTCTCTTAAATTCCCTGAAACTGTACTCGGCTCCAAAGAGCCAGTGAGTGTCCACTCTGAGACATTCTACCAGATTTTGCTTTCTCCGACCGCTGATCTTCTTCCCTCCGATGAGTTCGCATCACTGATCTGTTTGACGTTCTCTGGGCAGTCTCCTAAATCGATTTTGACATTGTGGATGATTCTTCTCCGCGCAATGATATCCATTGGGCTTTGAAGTCTAATAGATATCTCATCCATGTTGATTCTTTCAGCTTTTGATATCCCCAGCGTTCGCCTAGTACACAGATTGTGAAATGCTTTCAGCTTTTTCACGTGTGCTTCGTTTGTTCTCCAGTTTTCACAGCTGTAGTAAACCACCGGGAATACATAACTGTTAATTATGTTCTTCTTGTTCCGGAGAGACAGCTTGTTGTTCTTCAACACTGGTCTGATCGTTCGTAGTTTCGCTGTTCCTTTCTGAATCCTGACCTTGATGTCCGTACCTGAGTTTCCTCCACTCTCAATTATTGATCCCAGGTAGCAGAATTCGTCCACCCATTCAATTCCGGTATTCAACTCGTTCCTTGCCGTAATGTATTTTGTTCCATTGAGATTCAGGATCTTCGTTTTCCCAATGTTGATTTTGAGCCCCATATTCGAGAACGCAGTGTTGAGTCACGTGAGATTTCTTTCGAAGTCCTCATCCAGTAAGCACAGGTCGTCTGCATATGCAAGTCTGTTCACGGTCAGCTCTTCCCCATTGTAGTTCAGTTTCACACTGCCTGATAGTCCCTCTTTGATTGCGGTCTTAATTGCATGATCAAAGACAAGATTGAATAATAGAGGTCCTAATACGCAACCTTGGCGGACTCCTTTGTCCATTCTGAACTTATCCTTTCCTATGCTACCCATGAAACCTTCACGAAACTTCATGATAATGCTCAGCATCCGATCCTGTATTCCAATTCCTTGAAGGCAGTCCCAGAGAACTTTCCTGGGTACACTGTCGAATGTCTTTTCAAGGTCGATAAAGATAGCAAAAACATTTATATTCCGGTATCTGACCTCTTCTTGTATCTTTCATATGATACCTATTGCGTGCGCCGTGCTTCTTTTTGGTCTGAAACCAAATTGCCAGTCGTCCAGTATCCTTTCAAGATATGGCATTAATCTATTTGCAATGATTCGGGCCATGATCTTTCCTCCTACATCAAGTAGGAATATTTCTCTATAATTGTTTAGTTCCTTCTTGGACCCCTTTTCTTTGTATAGGATCACGACCTTCGTCGTTTTCCAAGCCTCCGGGAATTTCGCTCTTCCCTCCCATATGTCCACGAAACATTGCAGGATCTTTTCAGTTAACTGGAGACCGCCCCACTTATATAGCTCTGGAACGATACCGTTGTTTCCAGCAGCTGTACCGTTCTTCAGTTGCCCAATAGCGGTACTTACTTCTTCTATGTCCGGTGAGTAATTCCGTGTATAACTCAGAAGTCTTGCCCATACATTCTCTATTGAGAATACCTTATATCTCTTGTCCGATTGTTTCAATCCTCTCTCTTTTCCACTTCCTCAGATGCTGCAAGGTGTTCAATCTTGAATCCTTCCATATTGAATATATCCTTTCACATCTATTCTGAATGTACTCCTTCCTCCGTTTCCATTTCTCCTGTAGTAGTGGTTTCAGTTCTTCTAGATGCCCGTGTATCCACCTTTGATTGAGCAGAATTTTCATCTTTCGGTATCTTTCCGTGGTCTTTCAGATGACCTCTTCTAAGTTGTTCCAACTTTCGACATTTGGACAAGCCTGTCCTATGTCACTACTGATGGCCACTTTGTTGTTCTGCAAGGAGAACCTGTCAATATTCCCTTTACATTTCTTCTTTCTATCGTTTGCCAACTTGAGTATCTTATTATTGTTGGCGATCCATATCGTTAACACGACTAAATCGTGGTCTGAGCCGAAGTCAAAGTTAAGGATAACATTTGACATTACTTATTCTGTTGCATCTGCTCTTTTGCGACAAGAATAAGTCCAATAATAGCCTTTTCTTCGCCTCCAACTATCAATTTGAATTTTCTCTTCTCAGCTTGAGCCCTTTCAAAATGTTCCTGCAATGATGCAAAGAACTTCTCCTTTTCCTCACTTGAGTATCCGCTGTCAGTCGGAACGTATACCCCTACCAATGTGATCGACCTTTGGGGTATATGACAGAGGAAACTCTCTCGCTGATCACTTCGAATTCGATATTCATAGAATATTTTGATTTTACCATCATGGCTACGCCTCTTTCTCTTGTGCCACTCGTACTGCAACTATGATGGATCCTCCACTCCCCGAAAGGGGTAATATCGGCTCCAATCCAGTGCGTCTCTTTGAGTATGCACATATCGATTTTATGCTTTTCAAAGATACTGGTGATGTTAAAGTATCTTTTCGTCGGTCAAGCCTCTAACATTCCATGTTCCAATCCTCAGTCCACTGCAAGTGGAATCCTTAACGAGGGATCCCCCTCTCGGGAGCTTAATGACTTCGGGTCCTGCCAGACCCCTAGTTTGAGTTTTGAGAGCTGTGTACTAGCGAAAGACAGAGTTGCTAGCCCCATCAATCCGTCCACTCATTTAGCCTATATCAATGGGACCCCCCTTCTATTTCTAGAAAGGGGAAGAGACCCTCTTTCTAGTTCCCAGGATACACCACGAGGAGGCGAGCGACTTTGCATCCCAAATGTTCAGTAAATGTTGTAATAACTTTTGAAAAATAACTTTGGCAATTTCAAGCAAATTTATGAATGATTTTAAAATAGTCTTTATTACAAAAAACAATTTGAAAAGATAAGAAATCACCGTATCTCAATAATAGATTAGCTAATTTGTTACCATTTTATAAAAAATAGGGTATGAATAAACGCAGTAGATAAATGAATTAATTCGGATTTTAAATAAATGATTCCAGAAGATAAATTTAAATGAATTTTTACCAAATACTTATTTGAATCCAAAAGTCGTTGCGTCTGCGGTATCTGCTATTAAAAAACTTAAATTGTTATAGAAATAAAGTTTTGCGTTAATGACATCTTCTTTTGATCAAGAACCCAATAGTAACTATCCATCATCTTTGCTTCCAAGCATACTACACTCAGACAGAATAGCTTGAGGATGCTTGTCTTTTGTATTATTGGTGTATATTAAAAAATTTAGTACTCTAATTATACGGCTGTCCTTAAAAGGACTTCTATTTGTATCTCTATATTGATTAGGTTGTCGAATTAACCGCATAAGTTTCTTAGAGCATACTTCGATTGTTTTAAAAGTTTTAACATAACTGAAATCATAACTGACTGGCTAGCAACAAGTGACAGGAATACAACAAATTTTATAATGTTTATGTTTATTTTTGCTTCAGTGGACCGAAAAACATTTTATAATAACCGATTTTTTATTATAACCGATTCTATATTAACCGATTAAAATTACAAACATTTCTGCACTCAGCTGCTGCTGTCACGAAATAATTTTACAATATCCGATTTTTTATTATACCTGGAAGATACTGTATACATAATCAATTTTAATTATTTTTTTAATAAATAAGTCCATATAATTTCAAAAAAGTATGGATTATATTTTGAAATTCGACGTTGGTTTGGAAAGATATTCACTGTTTTTATACAAGGCACACAATAGTCAGTAACGATGATTTAGGATTCGCTGAATCTGGGCCCATAGAGACGCAGGTGGCTCCGCCTGAACGTCTGCATTGGAATTGAGCAAATCAACTTTTAGTCGTATTTGCGACTCTGATTCCCTTTTGTCAAAATCCGATCGGCGCATATTTGGAGGACTACATCCACAGAGAATCCTCAACTGAATACAGTGTTATCAACATTTTCGATTTCTTTGGTAAATATCAATCCCTGTGAATCGCTAATCGGAGTGTTTCGTCGGTCCTTTTTCGCCTCGCCATAGATCATCGTCTTGCATATATCGAGCTTCGTGTCAACCAGAATAATGATCATGTGTGGATATTGAGGGGGGAGAGTTGATCTCGGAATATCATTTGACGCGAACGTTCTTCTTTGACGATGATTTAATCAGCGAGAAGCAAATCAACAATACATATGTCTGCGAATACCATAACGGTCGTAGTCGGTTGTAATCTTCTTGTCCAACCGTGTCCCATAATCCGAGATTCACAGGAAATGCATTTTTTATGTAACTAATCATCAGACAAGTCTTTCTGACCACTCTATCACTCATGTTATTGGCTATTTTATCGAAATTTATTGGAAATTTGACATATTATTGAGTGGGAAAAAATAAAATTCGAGTATTTAAAATGAGTCTTTCAGTTGAGAAAGTTTCATAAGATTTACAATAGGTTAAGACAATTATTAGTGTAAATTTCATTAAAATATTCGATCCAAGCATCTTACTTAAAACAGTGTAGCAATATGGTTGATATTGCATTTGTTTGAACTAATCATAAATGCGCGAAAATTAACCGCACTTGAACCGTGTGAATAAAAATATATATTTTGTTGCTACAAGCTATCATCGGAATTTATGACGAAAATTCTCAAGTCGATAAAAATCTTCGACGGTAAAAATTACGATGTGGTGGCCTGGACTGAAAAATTAACGACTGACGCGAAAATTACGAAGGAATGTGTAACAGAAGTCATTCCGATGCTTCTGAAGCGCGCAGCTTATGATGTGTGGGACAACCTAAGAGATGATTCGAAGGAGAAACAAGCTGAAATAGAGAAAGCGTTGTTCGAGGCTTTCGGTATGTCGAAAATCGACTGTTTTGAATCCTTACGCGAAAGGAAGTTGAGGCGAGACGAGTCGTTGGACGAATATGTTCAGGCCATCCGGAAATTGAGTAAAAGGTCCGGCGTGAGCGAGAGCGAGAAACTGCTGGTGTTGTTCGTGGTGACCGGATTGCCGAGCGATATCAGGACAAAGATTCAAACGATGATCAGAATGGAATACCTTGACAAAGTGTCGTTGGATGACATTATAGAGAAAGCTCGGATTCTTTGGCAAGAGACGAGAAAGATTGATGGAAAGATTGCGACCAGATCATATAGGCAAGAAGTTACGTGCTTTAATTGAAGAGAAAGAGGATACTTCGCGAGAGATTGTCACGTACAACGGGTGTCGCCAGCAAGATGTTATTTTTTGCGGAGAAAGCGGTCATAACGCGAGGGCGTGCAGTGCCCAAAGTAAGCCTCCGTTAACTGATTTTAAAAAGAATATAACTGGCGCCGTGAAACTTCTGTCAAACCCAGGTACATCGGCCGAGACGATACTGAGCGTGAACGGGAGACGGGCGCGTTGTTTAAAAGACACGGGAAGCAGCGTGAAAATAGTTCGAGAGGCGCTCTGTGGCGTAGAGAAGCGTTTGTCTCATAAGTTATATGGGATTGGAAGAGCGACGTTAATCACGAGAGGCACGTGCGAAGTGATAATTGAAGTAGAAAATATGCTGGAAATCAATGTTTCGTGTATGATCGTTTCATTCATTTTTGATAATATTGATGTGATTTTGGGAATTGATTCAATAGAGAAATTAGGCGGGCTTTGTATCGATCATAAGGGAAATATTTATTTTCCTAAGGCGGAAGAATTCCGAAAAAAAGTCGGAATCTGAGAAGTACGTTTTTTGCAAAAAGGATCGCGAGATTGAAGGCAGAAAAGAGATATTCATTGAAGATTTAGACTTTGGCGCAAAATTTAGTCATTGAAGGTGGACAGTGGAATGGAAATGGAGCCGCAAAGAACCTAAGCTGAAAAATCAAATTGATTCCTATGCAATCAAAGATCCAGAAGTACGGACGAGATTTAGGGACGAAATCAATTCGTTGATAGAGAAAGGATGGCTGGTGAAAAAAAAATGATCAAACAAAGCAATGGTTATTACCACTGGTGGCTGTGGTTCAGAAGCAGAAAAATAAAGTGAGACCCGTACTTGATTCTCGCTAGTTAAATCCCTACATTTCATCACACACGATGGATTTGGACTCGTGCGATGCTAAACTCCGAGAATGGCGACAGAAATCTGAAAATATACAGGCATTGGATCTTCGGAACGCGTACCTGCAGTTACATGTCAAAGAGAATCTTTGGAATTATCAGAGGGTATGTTACGATGGGGTCATATACAATTTGACAAGGCTAGGTTTCGGTTTGGCGTCGGCTCCACGTATTATGACGAAAGTCCTGGAACGTGTATTGAGCCTCGAAGAAAAAATATGTTCTGGAACCAGTATTTACGTTGACGACATTTTCGGTAGCGTTTATTTGAACTAATCATAAATGCGCGAAAATTAACCGAACTTGAAACGTGTGAATAAAAATATATATTTCGTTGCTACAAACAGTAAATCGCTTTATAAATCAATTAATTAAATAAACTCAAAACAATTTCCATGTCATATATTTATTTATTCGCATACAAATCATATAAACTCACAAAATGTTATTTTAAGATTTATACATTTTTTTAATGTCAACATAAACACTAAACACAATTTAATGAGATAAACAAATGCAATAGAAATCATATTGTTATTTTCATCAATAAGAAATATAATTAAATATTTATGGATAGAATTTTTTTAATTTTAATATATTTTGTAACGATTCTGTATAGTTATCATTCAACTATGTATTCATCCATTTAACCACTTAAAGTTTTGCCCGAATACTGCACGGACAGTTAATATTCTGGGGTACTGACTTGCCAGAGTGTTTTGCATTGAATGTTTTAAAATATATCATACAAATAAGAATTATTAAATATTTTTTAGAAAAAAATGTCTTTTTTATTTCCAGTAACATTATTTTTCAACATCCAACATAAAAAAAATTCAATTTTGAGTCAATTTAAAAAAATGTTCTGTTAAGTGTTTAAAATTATTTAGAGATACTTGCATTTATTTCTTTAATAAATTTTGCAATGAATGTTAATTTATCATTTTTATATAATTTTGTATTTTAACTGACAATTTTTTAATAAAATCATATACTAAAATGAATCTTTACACTTTAAAAAAATTTTCTTATCTGTTTTGGAAGTGCGGGGGAGGATGATAGAAATTTAGTAATAGTTTCAGTAGTTAGGATTCTAATATGCACCATTCGAGTTGAAAGTACTTGGTTGGACCCATTATACAGCCTAATGTCTCTTGACCATTTATATAATAAAATCTTTTACCGAAAATATTAATTCAGAGAAAAATTTCCAGCTTGAATAATAAAAAAAATATTTTTTAATTATAAATTTTTTTTATTAAACATTAACTATTTTGTTTGGGATCGAGAAAATTATTTTTTAATTTGTTTGTAGAAATCGTTGCTTAGCAACGTATGTTTAGTCTAAATAATATTTGAATTTTGATCGAGTCTTGTTTAGTTTTCTTCTTGTTGACTTTTATAATACAATGTCAATTTATATAGAAGATTTCTCGCAGCTCCTTAACAACGAATTCCAATCGACATTGTATAGAAGTCGACCAGAGTATTCTCCCGATATTGTTGGGAAGATTGTTGATTATTGGCGATTGTTAAATAAAAATAGTGAAATTGAAAATCATTTGAGTATCATCGATATTGATTGTTGAACTGGACAGTTGACTAGAGATTTTATTTCCATTGTCCAGCAATTCATCAGAATTGACAATAGAGAAAGAAGCGATTTTCGCATCGATCGGAAACGAAAATACATAATGCATACTGATGTCGAAAAGGTCAAAAATAAAGTCGGCATGATTTCATTAAAAGAAAGTTTTGGATTCAAAATTTCCGTTGACATGAAAAGGGCGAAGGAGGGAATCTCAAAAAAATGTCAATAATTATCTCCAAGGCGGGTGCTTCCCTATGGGTTTTGGTGCGCCAGAACCCCTCATTCAAAAACTGAAAAGAACAAAATGAATGACCTAAAAGATTACCTTATCAAAATGAGTACCAAGTAAGGTTCATTATCGCATTTTTGAAAAGATTAATAAGTGGGAAATATTTCTACTATAAAATCTTTTTACGATTAATGAAACCTTTACAAAATTTAATTTAAAAAACTAGAGAGAAGTCATGATTCTTTAATACTTAGTAACAAAAGATAAATGGTATCATATTTGTTATTTAGAGGTATGGTTTACATTACTAATTTTTTATTTATTTTTCTAGAATTACTGTATTTTGCACTGTAATTTATTATCAATAATTTTGAAATTATTAAAAATAAAGAAACATCCTAACCAATGCTTGCATGTTTGATACTGGGGCCAGACCATTAAAACCTGCAGCCACTTGACCCCTTATCCAATTATGAGAATTAAGGATGTATTGTTTCTCGTTGAAAGTCAGCTGGGAACAAAAGCACAATCCAGTATTAACAATCAGAAGACAAAAAATAAACGTATGTAAAGAATCCCACATGTTTTCATAAATTAAAAAAGTTTAAGAGAATTAGGAAAATTATAATAAAATTAATGAAAAGCGACGAATCAATGACTTTTATCCGCACACGAGATTGGTGATTTTGTATTGCTTTTGCTTCTTGTCCTCGGATTGTCAGCATTAATTTGCTATTTTTCTCGCCAATTTTATATTCACGATTTTCCTATTATCAATTAACGTAAAATATAAATAATATAAATTTCATGAATATGTGATTTTAGTAAATGTTTATTTATTATGAAGGTAGTTCGCTTGCAAATTTAAAATTAAGATAAGTTTCTTCATTTTCTATTTTTTCTTTTATTAAAATTCACATAACGTTTTTCATTGTAATTTTGGCATTGTAATAATGGTAGGTTTTATACTTCTCCAACCATAGGTTGAAAACCATTATTTACCCATTTATAGTTTTCCAAAACTAGTGATTTCTTACTTATCATTCAGCTCCTAAATAACTTTTCCCAAATCTAGAAGAAAACTTGATAAAAAAAACTTTTGTAAATCAAAATAAATTATTTTGAAATAAAATATTTGTAATAAAATTTGAAATTGTTATTATTTATAAGTCTTAACTCGGGTTATCAAATTATATTAATAAATCATACAACATTCTTTATACAGTGCATTCAAAAAGTAACTGTGCACCTGCAATTTCAAAACAAGAACGATATCCTGTGTTCTATAAATCAATAAAAAAATATTTTGAATAGTCAATTTTATGTGAAGAACAATGACCGTCTCTTAATTTATTAAAAATAACAAGAAAAGATTCACAACTGCTGGAAATGCCCACCAAGTTCGTGAATACAAACGTTAATTCGACGTTTCAAGTTTTCGAACACTCGATGAATTTCCTCTTTGGTGATGACTTCAATTTGGTGTAGGATGTTATCACGTAAGTCTTGCAAAGTTTGTGGTTTGTTTCGGTAAACCTTTTGTTTTATCGCTCCCCACAGGTAAAAGTCCAAAACACTTAGATCTGGGGAT
>MQRK01225056.1:5419-20599 GCA_001938485.1 Girardia tigrina
AAATAATTAGGAAATAATAATTAATAAATAAAATTGAATAAATAATTATTTAAATTAAATAATTAATTAAAAATAATAATTTATAAATAAAATTAAATAATTAGTAAATAAAAAATTTTTGATAAATAAATATCATTATTCAATAATAATAATTAAGCATTAATAAATAATTAAATATTAAATAAATGATAATTAAAAGTCGAAAGCCAATTGAAAATATTTATTAATTTCGACAATTTAACCGTCATCGTCAGAACAAATTATTCTTATTGATGTGTTCAATAGCCAAGATATGTAGCAATCAATCAAGCAACAAAACTGAGCAACAAATGTTAAGTCATCGTCAAATTAGAACTATTTGAATTTAGTGTAATCATTCATGCAAATTTCATTCTTGCCAGCCTAATAGAATGAATAACTATGAGAGTATTTCGAAACATATTCCACGATAATTGTCTTTGATAAATTTTAAAGTCTCAATTCAAAAGATAAGGAAAATTTGGGGAAAATGAATGACACATCGCCTTCATTAACATAGAGCTAGTTTAAGAATGTTAGTCGCATATAAATCTATACAAAACATTTATAAAATATGGAAATATCACTTGAAATCAGATAATTGAAGAAGATTATTTCTCTGTGAAAATAGTGTAATCGAAACTGTAACCGATGTGAGTGTTTATCATGCATAAAATTATCTCCGAATCAGAGATCGAATAAGAGAAGAGAATGTGATAGCGGGACTTAACGGCAGGGGTTCCAATTGGTGTTATGGTGACATTTAATTGTTGACTTGTGAGACATTAATGGGATCTGATATCCTGGAAAGGTTTCAATGGATGCAGATCAACTCCAACTATCACCAGTCAAGTTTTAGATGGATTCAGAAGAGAACTTGAGCGGTTATTATTATCATTATTGCGTTATCATCAAATGAATTCTTGTATATTTATTATTAAAATACCATTTGAAGCCACAAATTATTTTAATATTTATTCGACAATGCAAATTATGGCAGAAAATATTTCGTTTGTCTTCGAAGAATATCGGATAATTACTATAAAGCTTTTTTCAAAAACATTAAAGGTTAAGTTCTGTTGCATATCATCGAAAATATTTTCATCGAAATTCTTTATCAAAACATTTATTAATAGAAATTAAATAAAACTTCAGCTTAATTCACTTTAGAAAGTTTCATTACACATAAAGCTGAAAATGCCTTCTACCATTCTTTAGTGCTGGTTTATATAAGTATTCGACAAAGTATTTATTAATCGTATCTATATTCAATTAAACCAAACTTGTTTTTTTAATTAAATAATATGACGAATTAACATTCTTAAGTGTTAAATATAATCAATATCGACGTTTTAATATTTTTTGAAAGGTAAAGTTAATTTTTAATTAATTTAAAGTTTAGTTTTTAATACATGGCAGAATATTATTTTACTCGATCGACCAAAGGGAAACGAATGATGTGTGCAGCGGACAATTTATGTTATAAGAAAAAAAGTATAAATGCAAATCAATCTTTGTGTGTGAATACTCAGTGGTGTTGCATCTTTTGTGCTGAGCCCAGATAAATTGAATGATTGCCAAATTGAAAAGATCATGTGAAATTGAATCTGTAATTGATCTCAAAACGATGTCAAGAATGAATTTAACTTTCCTTTGATTATAACATTCCTGAGGAGTATCGTTTCGAAATAACAGTTGCTTGTTAATAAATTCTATCATATTGGAGAAATAATGTGATTTCAGAAATATGTGAAGAAAATCTCTGTGATATATATGTGAAGAGGTTCCATGACAATTCAACACACGACAATTCGACAGACAATTCGACACAAGACAATTCGACACACGTACAATTCGACACAAGGCAATTCGACACACGTACAATTCGACACAAGGCAATTCGACATATTTTTCATTCAGTTCGACACAAATTTTTTAATTCGATATTTTTAAATTTCGATTAGTTTTTTTTAATTCAACACTTTTTTTAATTCGACCAATAACTAAAATGAAATATTTTCATTATCACTACACATTTTTTGCAACTCGACATTTTCAATAAATGTATTTTTGGTTAGACTAATGAGTTTTTCTGTATTTAATATAAAAATATCAATTTAATATGAAAAAAATCAATTCTCACATATTTCTTATCGACTTATATTGAGGGTGCTCTTGGTAGAGCTCCTCAGTTTCCAATAAAATGCTGGAACCATTTCGATTCTGCTGGTGAGCAGACACCAGAAACTACAAATTGTTGTGAAGGTTTCCACAATGCTCTTAATGCTATATTTCACTGCAGCCACCCCAGTGTTTGGACCTTGCTTGATGGACTTGGAAGAGATATAGCTCGTCACAGACTGACTTTGGCAAATGCTCTGTCAGGTCACCTGTGGTTGCGAAACATGAATATGATCTTGGAAAAACACACATTATCGAGCACACATACTCACTCTGAGGTTGTAAAGAAAAAATATGTATCATTGAATGAGGCTATTGCAATGGCTGTGCGAGAATACAATTTGAATGCATCGAATGATGAAAAACTGAAATATTTGCGTTGGCTAGCTAATTTGCAATGAATAAAATGTTAAAAGTTAACTTTTGCTGTGTTGAATTAATAAATGTGTCGAATTAAAAAATTTGTTTCGTAAAAATTGATTTTTTTCATATTAAATTGATATTTTTTATATTAAATTGATTTTTTATATAAAATATATAAAAATTGAAATCTATGTTCAAAATAATATGGCAGGTTGAATTGTAAACGAATGAATTTTTAAAACATTAGTACATATTAAATTGATATTTTTATATTAAATATATATTTTTCATATTAAATACATATTTTTTCATAAAAATTGATTTTTTTCATATTAAATTGATATTTTTTCATTGATATAACTCATTAGTCTAACTAAAAATATAGTTATTGAAAATATCGAGTTTCAAAAAATGTGTAGTAATAATGAAAATATTTCATTGTAGTTATTGGTCGAATTAAAAAAAAGTAAAATTCAAACATGAAAATTCAATTGTGTAGTTGATCGGACTCGTTGGTTCAATTGATAACCAGTGTAAGTTTTGGAATTATTGGATGTTTTAGAATAAATGGTGCACCAAAAGTATCGGTTTAAATATTTGTTCAGTTTATTTGAGGTATTATACCTATGCACAACAATGTAATGGATTAAAAGGGATACTTTTATTTCTAAATATTCAACTTATTCTCTATTTTCTTCGAAATACTTCAAAGCTCTGTTTTTTATCAATGAACACACTTGTGACAAAGCTCCAGAGTAATTAAATGAAAAGCAGTTGTTATTCTTTCTTTCAATTCTTCCAATAAACATAGTTTAGAGCAATACACAGCTTCCTTTATAACTCTTCAGGGGAAGAAGTCAGACAAAGTAAGGTCGGGGAATCTTAGGGCCAATCAATTCCTCCCTGTCTACCTATCCAATGATTACCAAAAGTATCAGCCATCATACTGAAACCATCCTTCCTGAATATCGGGCCAATCTGAGACAGGTTGAGCTTTTCTCTCAAAATGGTGATATAAGAAAATATTATCCGTGTCCAAACGTCCCAGCGTCAAAACGCCCGCTTTCATTTTTGTGTACGAAGTTTTGTTTTCGAATTATTAACACTAATGTTTTGTTTAAACCATTTTTGAAACAACCTCAGCATCACATAATGAGTTATGAAATTTGTCTACCATTAGTAAATAGAAACTACTTGGCTGATATCGTAAACGTAATTTCAAAAACATATATGCAAGCGTTCAAAAGTTATTCAATTTTGGAGAATTATATCGTGCGTTTTGAACGTGTCATGACAATCAACATTTCACTCAAAATTTATTCAATTCAATTTTTTAATATCACAAATGAAATTGATACTTTACTGGCTTCAGTATTTAACCATATAATATAATTAAATTCCGCACAAAAAGCTGATTAAACATTAAGTCAAATTCTTGAAACGATTTGTTCTCGAATCTAATTTTGAAACTTTCCACGACTCCTAATTTATAATAAACTTATTACAGTGTTTTTCGAGCTATTCCGTCAATGTTGCAAGCAATTACGTCAAAGTTAAATAATAATGTAATGCAATTAAATAATAAATAAAAAAACAAATACAAAACGATACAAAAAAATCAAAACCATTTTACAATTTTTATTATTTGTATTACAGTGTTTTTCGAGCTATTACAAAAATTTCTTCTAATAAAGAATTTCTTCTCTGTTCGCCGACAAATATAAATATCGTAGCATATTACGATAATAACCATTACAATCAGATGAAGAAATTTCAAGAAACGCAACACCAATTTACTCCTTTAATTATATTTCATTGACACATTCAGACCTTATAACAAGGTTTTTCCATTTTCCAAAACAATTTTCAATCGGATTCAAAAACGGACAATACGGCGGTAGGTAGAAAACAGATAAACCATCTAAATCAAGATTTTTGTAATGATGGATTCGCATGTTGTCAAGTATCAATACGACCAAATCAATTCCATTTGAATAACATTTTGCTTTTAAGTCAGTTAAACAATCCTGGAAATTTTCACCATTAACCGCACGATCATGTATCTTGTAATATTATTAAACCATTTTTATTCATTGCAGCGACGACTAAAATGTTTCTAGTTCTTGCTTGCGAAACTGAAATTGTTGCTCGAAGTCCAGCACGAGACCTTCCTTTTCTTAATCGTGTAAAAACCTTAAAGCCAACTTCATCCAAAAAAAACAAAAGATTCAATCGTAACGGTTTGCTCCAATCTACGAAATTCCTGTGCGTTATTGAATCTCGACTCTATTACTCGATCGGAATTGAATGCAGCAGTAACAGAAAGAACGTTTTTCGAAGAAATTTTCGAAGACATCGATCAATTGTTGATTTAGAAACAGCAACTCCGAATTCATCATACACGCGAGTCGCAAGTTCACCGTGGGTTAATAGACAGTTTTCATCAACCAAACTACAAATTTTCTCTTTGTGCTACGTAGATAGTTTTCCAGAATGGTTTCCACCTCTAGCCTTAGCTTCCTCTTACCCAAGTGAATAGAACGTTGAAACAATACTGACTATTGTAATTCGTGGAAGGCCTAAAAGTTTAGCTTTTGTAGTGTTACCATTCCCTTCTAACGCAAGAACAATGGCACGCTTCCGAATCTCAGAAGTAACGGGTGTCCTACGTATATTTCCAGCTTCTTGATCTTCTGAAAAATTATTTATATTTGATATTTTAAAAATTTTATGTAATTATCGTCTATTAATAAGTGTTTTTATACTACTTCTAACAGTGATATAATTGCTTGCAACACTGATGTAATAGCTCGAAAAACACTGTATAGTAGAATTTTTGAATTTAATTTGAAATTAAATGATAATCTTCCATTAATAATACGGGTTGCAGGTGTGATAATTACATGGGCACAGTGTTGTGTCACAGTTTGGGGGGCGGTACTGGTGCTGGGTTTGGTAGCAGGCTCACTCAATCTATACGAGACGAGTTTCAACTACATCAAATCGTCAATTGCACCACAGCTCCGTCTGATATCGGTGGCGACTCTCCCTTACAGTATTACAACACCCTATTGACATTGGCCACTCTCAATCGGTATTATCGTTCTCATTGCTTGTTTATCATTTCTATTATTTTTAATTAAAATTTGATATTAAAAAACAATTAATATTAAAATAATATTTTTTTTGTTATTTTTTTGAGTTTCTGTGATATTTAAAATTATTAGTGTTCTTTTTTCTATTATTTTGATAAATAGTTATCATAATAAGTGAAGAAAGATGTTTACTATGTGATTTGAAGACTCACTTTGGACATTTAGATATGGTTTGAAATCCTTGGATATAAAGCCTAGTAAACAAAACAAAATAAAATTAAAAAAAAACAAAACAAAAATGAAAACTTTAAAAATAAATACTTTCATCTGAACTAGAAATCATTTTTGGCGCTTGCTTCTTACGCCATTATCATTATGGCTAGCAGATGTGTTACAGTTTGTATTATCTTGTGTTGGTTGATGCACTAACGGTCACTTATTTTGAACAATATACAGGGGTGGCCACAAGTCGCTTTACCCAGTTTTAATAATAATAAACACAAAAAATTCTAAATGATTTATAAACAAAAACCAGATAAAATTTTTTGTTTTAATAATTATTTATTTAAAAATTTTTAAAATTATTTCATTTTGTTCATTGTTGTTGGCAATATTGGCATGGCACGACAATTAACACTTCAGCAACGAATTTTTATGGTAAAGCAGTGGATAAAGCATGATAGAAATTTAAGAGCTGTAGCTGCAGCATTTGCAAAAGAGTATCCTAATGACGCTCCTCCATCACGACAATCAATGCATGTTTGGCTAAAAAGTTTCACGAGACGGGCTCTGTAACCGACAAGATAAGAAGTGGGCGCCCTAACAATATGAATATCGATGAAAATAAAGAAAATGTTAGAACTTTCTATCAGAATGCGCCATCAACATCTGCAGTTCGTGCAAGTTTGCAGTTGCATATACCACGCACAAGTTTACGTAGGATAATAAAGGACATTGAGTTGAAAGTTTGGCGACCTCGTTTGCTCCATCAAATGAATGATGACGATTATGACAGACGCATAGAATTTTGCGAATGGTTACAGCAACAACTCCATGAAAACATTGACATCAGGGACAGAATAATTTGGACCGACGAAGCTTCATTTAAGTTGAATGGTCACGTTAATTTGGATAATGCCGTGTACTACTCCACTGAGAATCCTCATCTGGTATGGGAGACCAACAATCTTTCTCCAGGAATTTGTGTGTGGGGAGGAATACATTCAACTGGTATGCTGGGTCCATACTTCTTTGATGGAACGGTCAATTCTCAGCTATATCTCGACATGCTGCGTGATTTTTCCGTACCTCAGCTTGACACAGATAACGACGTTTGGATGCAAGACGGTGCTCCTCCTCATTATGGTAGAAATGTACGCGACTTTTTGGATAACACTTTTGAGATGTGGATCGGCAGGAGAGGAACTACTGAATGGCCTCCACGACCACCGGACCTGACACCTTGTGATTATTCAATGTGGGGTATCCTGAAGGAACGCGTTTATTCACAAAATGTTCTAACCATATCCGAGTTGAAGGAAAGAATTACTACAGAATTTGCAGCCTTGAACCACGATAAAGACTTGTGCCGACGAATCTGTCACTTTGTTCAGAGAAGAATCCAGTTGTGTATTAAATCTGAAGGACAACACTTTGAAGATAAGATTTAATTGTTTTCAAGTTTTTGTTTTGAAATTATTATTGCACGCTGATTAAATAAAAGTTGCATCATTTAGAATTTTGTGTTTATTATTATTATTAAAACTGGGTAAAGCGACTTATGGCCACCCCTGTATTCTGTAATACGCCGTTGTATGTACAATTTTCGTCCCAATAAATCTTTATGAAGGATCTCGTATATAAATTTACATGTAATAGGTGTAATGCCACATACATTTGAGAGACGTGCCATCATCTTTCTAGGAGAATCCAAGAACACGGTCGAAATGTGGTGGAAGTAATATTGCAGAGCACAGAAAGGGTTGTAATTCAAACGAAAATATAAACATAAATAATTTTAAAATTCTGTGTTCTCAGTTTAAGAACTATTGGGAGAGGGTGGCCTGTGAAGCACTTTATATCAGATCTTTAGATCCTAAGATTAATGTACAAATGGGTCTTTCAAAAACCCTATTGAGCGTGTTTAGATGGTATCACAATCCATTGATGACATAATCACTGCTTGTCTATTTAAGCTGATTTAAAATTTTTTATACTGAAATTGCGTAAAAGTGCAAATAAATCGCGTTAAAAAAGAATTCCTGTCGCAATATCAAGTCACGTAAAAAAGGATAATGTGTGTATAGTTAATAATATTATTTAAAAACATTTTTATATATCAGGCATATTCGGTTTCTAGCTTTTTAGACATATGTTGTGTTTTGATGTACAACGATTCAAAGCTATAAAAATATTTGAATAATGTGTGCGGATTATTTGCTCTTGGATTCATCGCTCAACTTATTGTTGGTGCAGGTGTTTACTGCTTCTTTGTATTCATTTAAATAGAAATTTTTACTAAACATCACACAAAAGGAGTTAAAAGCACATCGTTTTCTATTACTTTTTACACCACTATTTAGAATCCTTTTACGTTGCTCCAGTTCAATAGCTTAAACAACTTTCACAACCTTAATATGAAATGTAATTTGATTTTCGCTTTTTTTCTTAGGCACGTTAAATATTTTAATAAATGTTTAACTTTGCAGCATCAGCCTCAAGGATCCCATTAATAATTCAATTAGTCAATTACATTTAATTTCAACGTAATTTATATTTCTATGTATTTCAAAGTATTAATAAATTAAAATAGAAATATGTGTTTGATCATTAGTTTTTTTTAAGTTGAGGACCTGTGATGCAATGTATGTAAGGTACATTGTCATGATGCAGTATATTGTTATACGTATTTTCTAGTGTACTAAAATATTGCATTTGTATGCTTTAATTTTCTGTAACTCTACTTTATAAATTGTCTAAACATTCCTGCTCTATCAATTATCAATGCTGTAGAAAAGGTGGACGGTAAAAATATTTTACTACAAATCGAGCTGAAAAAATTGGCGGTAAATATGAAAAGGTTGAATACCCCTGGTTTAGATGGTTGGTTACAGCTCCAAAGAAATTATTCATTAAAAATTTAATCTTACGTAAAACACAACTTTCCTAGATTGTAAATCTGACTTTGATAATTGTTTCCTAGACTCACTTTTAAATCAACGTGAAACTTTTATGAAAAAGCATTAAGCAAAGTATAATCAATCAAATACAGATGCCTCAAAAACGATATTATTACAATATTTAAAATATTATTACAATAAACAATGTTTAGCTTCCATAAAAGAAATAAATGATTATACATTGTCTTACGTAAAATTAATCCCAAACTCGCAAGTAATTGTTCGTACCATTTGAACATTGATTTTTGGATTATGATATCTTAATATCAATGCTTTACACGACACTCTTACAATAATTATTAACCAATATTCGAACGGTTTTACCTTTTTTATTTAACAAAATGATTGTTCGAGATTAATGCTGTTCATCCCTTTTTCTCAGTCTCAGTGATGGAATATTCTTATTCCATAATGATTCTCTCCTCAATCAACTGGGACTTGATTTATCATGCCCAATCAAATATCCGTACAGGGAATTCGATAACACTCGTCATATGAGTTCTCTCCCACATAAATCTGTTTCTGTGACTCAAATGAACGCTCTTATCGCAACTCAAATCGGTTCATTGTTTGCCCCGTGTTCATCAATTTACCCTTGGAACAGTGTCCTCAATATTGAAATTAATGAACTCCTTCGATCATTATGTGCATTTAACGATTCAAAATTCGTCCGATGTGTTTCATCAAGTTTAATAAAGTTTTCTCTTTTATTTCTTTTCTCTAAATTGATAATTGTTAATCACTAAAGTAATGACACTTCCAAAGACTGGAATGATCTCGGCAAAGCTATCAATAATCAATTAAAATGCGGTTTCGGTGGGGTCTTCGATACAATCTCTTCGGTTTGCTGTTTCAGAGGAGCACAGAAAGAGAAAGTCGATCGGTTTCTACCATCGATCTCAGCGATTGAGAAACAACTGAACGTCGTCAGCTGGAATAAATCTGACGCTCTTGATGTTTGGATCGGCAAGACTTTGATTTTATTTCTTCTTTTGAAAATAAAATCAATTATTCGAAATGATTATTTATGGAATTTATTTCAGATAAAAATCGAAATGATAAACGTCGAATATCGTTGGCTTTTAATTCTGCTTGCATTAGCAATTATCTCAGATTCATCATCGACCGCAGCAAAGAGAAATACAACGTAGCTGCTTATCTGCACTGGTATTATCGATTTGGAGGATCTAAGGTGAGCGATGGAGGAATAATAAATATTAGGCCAACCGAGAAGTTCGTGTCGATTCTTAAGATAACATAGTACATCTTTACTTAGCATTGGGAAGATCGTCTGGTTGTTAAACCTTTCTTCATCTTAATTCTGGTAGACGATCTATCTCGATTTAAGATTCAATTTACCTATCAAAGTATCTGAGAAAAACATGTTTGATATCGATTAGCAACATCACAATTTGCGTGAAAACATTTATTAACAACACAAACAGACCCGTTTTCAGTAGCACAATCTGCGGAAAGTATCGTTCTTCGATTAATTTGGTTTTTGTATGTGTATTTGAATCTTCGATTAATGTAAATAAATTTGAAACTAGTAAATCGAAATAACACTTTTTATATCCATTCTTTATGCTGTCAGAACTCTACTTGGACAAGGGAATTGTTTTGTTATCTTTTGTATATGGGCTGTCTAATAAGTTCCCGGAATTGTTTAAAAAAACTGACTTCTATAAAAAATTCCAAACAATTCTCTATTATTAGGGTGAACCAAAAGTCTTTTCGTATTTTCTACGTCTTTTTGTTCAATTGTTTCTTATTACCAAATAAAGATATTTTATATACATGTGTTATATGTTTTTAAAGCTCTTGAACTGCTCTATCACAATATATATTAAAACTTCTAATTAGTCGTTAATATAATTTTTATGGTCTGTTAGAAAAATCATGGAAAATTTTGAAATTTGTGTTCTTTTACGCCATTACTGGAAACAGGGCTTAAACGCAACTGCAGCAACAAAGAAGATATGCGAAGTTGAAGGCGATAATGTGGTATCAGATCGTACTGCACAAAATTGGTTCAAAAGGTTCAATGAAGGCGACAATGACCTCGGAGACAATGCACGTTCAGGCCGACCTATCACCGTAGATTCCGGAGCAATTCGTGAAGCCGTCGAGACAAATCCGTCAATAAGTACTCGCAGACTGTCGGCCGAACTCGATATTCCTCAAACATCCATTGTACGACACCTTCACGCTCTTGGCAAGGTCAATGGACGATGTCGAGAAGTGCCTCATGAATCGACACATATTCAAACCGAAAAGCGTTTCGAAACTTGTCAAAAATTGCTTGAAAATTCGCGCGATGACCGTTTCATCCGTCGAATTGTAACTTGCGATGAAAAGTGGGTTTACTTCAGTAATCCAGACCAACAAAATCAATGGTTGTACCCCGGACAAATGGTGAAACCGGTAGCGAAACGAGATCGTTTCTCAAGGAAGGCACTTTTGTGTGTTTGGTGGAATTTCGAAGGCGTGATTCACTTCGAGCCGGTTCCAAATGGTCGTACCATCGACGCTGACCTTTACTGCGCCCAAATTAATCGAATGTATGCGGCATTTCGTGAGAAATACCCCGCTTTGATCAATCGAAAGCGAGTTCTTCTACAACAGGACAATGCAAAACCGCACACCGCCATACAAACAAAGGAAAAAATGAAAAATCTCAACGCCTTTGAACTTCTTCCACACCCAGCGTATAGTCCGGATCTTGCGCCATCCGACTGTCACCTTTTCCGCTCTATGGCACACTTTCTTCGTGGTCGTAGCCTCAATAATCTGGCCGAGGTCGAAAACGGGTGTCAACAATTCTTCGCTTCTAAGAACAAGGATTGGTACCGCAGCGGGATCGCACAACTTGCCCATAGAAGGGTTCAAGCTATAGAGATTCAAATGGCCTTTACTTTGAAACTTAAATGTTTTTTATTTGTTGTAAATTATGTTTAAATTTTTAATAGAAAATACGAAAAGACTTTTGGTTCACCCTAATAGATTTAAACTACATTATTTCCATGATTAATTACAACTAGTTTGCAATGTTCATACAATGATAACAATTCTTGACGAAACTTCTCTTCAGGGAGACCGCGGAGCACCTGCACCGCTTTTCCTTTCACCTCATCACCGTCCACGAATTTCTGCCCTCGAAATGAATGTTTCAGGTGCTTGAACACCCATCGATCACACTGATTTATGTCAGGGCTATATGGGCTTTGTTTGATGAGTGTCACTCCACGATGATGAAAGTATTGTTTCTTTTTTCCCCAGTTGAACGAACAAATTCCACATAACGCTCTGAGTTCATACTCTGTCCAGGAGAGCCAATGTCAGCACTTATCATTTGATCACCAGTGAATGCCAGGAAGAGAAGAGTTTTCTTGTTTGTCAGCTTCGGTCGGACAACAGTGAGTTTTGGTTGTGTGGGATGACGCCATGATTCTGCTGTTTCGTCATCCTCTGTCGCCCAATGGTGTAACAGATAATCGATGGAATGGTTTTCAAACAAGGCGATGATGCTTTGTGCACACAAAATCCTGTGCCGTTTGTTTGCTTCTGATAGGTGATGTGGAATCCATGTCGAACAAATCTTTCGCAATTCAAGCTGATTTGTGAAAATCTGTCTAACAGTATCTTGAGACAGGCCAGTCGATTAACTCACTGCTCTAAGAGATGTCCTTGGTTCTTCATCCACAATCGCTTTGATAATCTGCACATTTTCAGCGGTTGAAGATGTGGTTGGGCGGCCGCATCTTGGATCATTAACAAGGGATTGTCTTCCCTCTTCATATCGTTTGTACCACTCGAATACAGTTGTCTGTGAAGGAACATCCAGGTTAGTATCTTGCAGCTGCTTATATATTTCACATGGTTTACGTCCCCGTAGCATTTCTAAGTAAATGTATGCACGAAAATGTTCTTTCTGTAAATCCATAACGTCTGTTAGCAGCAATAATGGGCTGCCACAATGAGAAGAGAGTGGATAAGTATGTGACTCTATGATTGGCCAAAGCAGCTGATTGGTGGCTTCATTCTAATACAATATTTACGTGTATACATGTATGCATGTGTGTGTGCATGACATATTCCAGGAACTTATGAGACAGCCTATTAAGTAGAAGGGAAAATTACTATTACATTTATTAATTTATTAATACTTTATCTTTACTTTGTTGCGTAATATAAACTATTTATAATTTATAAGTAGATCTTTTTATACTAATATTTTTCAGGAACTCCGATGTAACCGTGTTTTCCCAATTCTGAGACCTTAATATTTTTTTTCGATCAAATTTTCAAACAATCATTTATTGTCATCGAGAATGAGTGAGTGTGCAAAGATTGGAGAAAATCGATAGAGTAAAAAGCTTTCAAAAATAGGTTTATAAATTCCATAAAAGCAATTGTTCGAGTCAAGGCCGGGCGATTTATACCAAAGAGGCATTGAAGAAGTCGTGAATAATGGCGGAGATTATATTTGTGATTAATTTGTAGTAACTTTTCTGTTAAAAAATAAAATTTTAATGTTTCAAACATTATTCCTCAGCCCAATATATATAAAAGCCCAATGTTTCATCTGTGTAATGCTCATATTATTTACTTACAATTGTAAGTAGATAATTTAATTAATTTAAATTTTTTGTGACAAAAATCGTTTTACGGGTTAGGGTTAGGTTTAGGGTTTGTAAAGAAAATTAAAAAAAAATTAAATTTTAAAAAATTGAAAAATTAATCACCCAATTCGAAACAATAAGTAATAAGTTATAACTACGATTTTTTAAGTAAAACAGAAATTTTCAAAGACGAAATTTAACTCCCCCGTCACACATGACGGGTCTTTTCCTAGTATTTACAATATTGGTTTTGTATAAACAAAAAAAAATTTGGTCGGCGAGAATCTATAAATTCCTCAAATGCATTTTTTACGACATCTTTGGAATTGAATTGTTATGCTATCAAAAATTGTTCAAATCGAGGAAGAACTGGGGCTAAGTCTAGTGAGTATGGAGAATGATGTAGACGTTTTAACTCAAGTTCCTGTAGTTTTGTCACGGTCTTAAGTGTAGTATGTGGTTTTGCATTGTCGTGGAGTAAGATCAAAGTTGACCTGTTTACCAAACACGGCTGTTTTTCTTTGAGTTTCCGCATCAAATCTTCCAATTGGTTGCATTAGAAATCACTCACTATCAGCCTATTTTGATGAATGTTGTGATCTGGACTGTGCTTTGGTGCTTCATTCGTGTTCACCCAGCTTGCCAGATGTTTACAATTATTGTCACTAGTGACGATTCGATTCAAAACTTGATCAAATTCATAACGATAAAGCATTCACACGCTTTTGTTTCTGCTTTTCCTTCAACTAATTTCGAATCCTTTTTATCCAACTTCACTTTACCAATGTGAGTCAAGTGATTCAATATTGTTTGCTTTGCAACAGCAAATGTTAGCGATAAATCATGAGCACTTTGTGAATGATCCGACTCCACGATTACCTTCAGTTTGTCATTGTCTACCTGCGTTCCTGGCCGATCCGAGACTCATTATTGGGGTTAAAATGACCTTTCACGAATTTACTGAACCAATTTGAGACTGTCTGCTGCGTATAAGCATTAGATCCAAATACGCTATTGATGTTTCACGTGGTTTCTGATACTGAGGTTCCACGTAGGAACTCGTACTTCCTAATAGTTCGAATTTCTGTCTTCCATTTTTTAAAATACTGATTACGAAAACAAGTTATCGATAATTTTAGTTAATTTTTATTGATGTGTTCAATAGTAATGATATGTAACAATCAAACAGAAAACTGAATAACAAAATGTTAATTCATTATCAAATTATAACTATTTCAATTTAGGCACCATCCATATATTATGTACGCACTGAAGGGAGAGGGGGGTGTTTAAATTTAAAAGATTTTGCGTATGGGTGCGTATGATAATGGGGGTGGGTAATTATTAAATATGTAAACATGCAATGGTTTTCTTAAAAACATCTTTTTATTTTTCTGCTCTGTGAACACACCATCATTCTATCAACAAAGGTGGAATATAAAATCTATTGAAGAATTAAATGTTGATGTAAAAATATAGAGTTGGAATTGTAAGATTCCCTGACGCATATTGTTGTTGTTCTGTTCCTTTTCGCTTTACTCTAATAATATAGGGGATTGTGCATATACAGGGTGCGGCAGCTATTTGAGAACACGTAATATAAACACCATATCTTTTTGTGCGTTATAATTACATAATTTTATTTTTGCTGGTAGACATGGCAGAAGCTACTCTTACGAATGAAATGAAAAGGCATGCAGTTATTGTGTCATTAGCTGCAGG
>MQRK01225056.1:30203-48063 GCA_001938485.1 Girardia tigrina
GACTTTTGATTCATCTTCAAGTTCCACTTGATGGTATGCGTTTCCTAAATCGATTGTGCTAAAATACTTTGCTCCATTTAGTGTATTCAGCATTTCCTCAACATTTGGCATTGTGAATGCATGTCTAACGGTGATTTTATTCAATTGCCGAAAATCTACACACACTCGAATGTTCTGTTTCTCCTTTTTCCAAACACAAACTAGAGGGAAATTCCACGGTGAACTGCATTTCTCTATAATATCGTTTTCTTCATAATTTCGAATAATATCGTCCAGTTTTTCCTCGAAATGTTTTGGTTGTCGATAAGGTTTCACTAAAACTGGTTCTCCATGCGTTTTGATCTTGTGTTTGGTCAGCGACGTCCTTCCAATATCCCATTTATTGGTCATAAATAATGATTTAAATTCTGTTAAAAGTTCCATTAGTTGGTGGTCAATTTTATTTTCAAACAGCTCTTTTATTCTCTTCAGTCTATCCTCGTCTGATGGACTGTCTCGTATTACTGGTGGAGAAAACTATGCGAATATATTACTTATTCTTGACAGAATTAAATACAGAGATCACCGGTGGTTCATATGTGCAGATTTAAAAGTTGTGGGTATTCTAAATGAATTACAGGCTGGTTTTACCAAGTTCGTGTGTTACCTCTGCAAATGGGATAGCAGGATGAAATCTTGGCCACAACAAGAAACATTCTAAGTTGGTTCACATAACACCATTCATGAATATCTTATGGAAAAATAGAAGATCATCTTGTCTAATCTTCACATCTAGCTTGGAATCATGAAGCAGTTAGTTAAAGCGTTAGATCACCACAAACCAGCATTTCAATATTTATAGACCAAATTTCCAAACATCAGTGACGCAAAAATTAAAGCGGGCATTTTCGTAGAGCCCCAAATATGACAACTGATGCTGGATGAAAGGTTTTCTAGAACTATGGATCAATATAAACTTGCAGCATGGGATGTACTCAAGCATGTGTGCCAGGGATTTCTTGGAAAACATAAAGCACCAAATTATGCTGATCTGGCAGACGGATTAATTGCATCCTATCAACAATTAGGTTGTAAAATGTCTTTGAAGCTTCGCTTTTCCCCATTTCCATCTTTCTTTCTCTGCCAATGGAGATGTATCTGACGAAAATGGTGAGCGCTTTCATCAGACTATTGCTACAATGGAACACATATAATATGGAAAGTGGAGTCCTGCGATGCTTGCAGATTTCTGCTGGAATTTGAAGCGCGATGAACCCGATGCAGCATTTAAACGCCAGGCTAAATATAATTAAATGCAAGTGAACAATTTGTGTTATAAGTGATTACAAATATTTTAAACATGTTCATACACGTTCCATCATTAAATCATTATTACAATAAAATCTGACGAGGTACAGCCTAACTGTTTATAGATTTAGAATCAGCTCATCTTATTTAATAAAGATAATCATATTTGATTATTGTTTTTTTTTCAAAAGCTAAATTTTTTATACTGTTATATTATATATAATACATATTTATTATGATATATAGATAAATAATTTCTTATTATATCTATTAATAAAACTAATAATATTTTAAAAATATTTTTTATTTTATAACCTCAACAGATACATGGCAAACAAAAATGAGATCTGCATTCGCCAGTGAGAAGAACATTCTGGAGATAATGAGGGAACTTGTTGAAATTAAAGTTGAATCAAACAGCCCCTCAACCGTATTCCGGAAAATAGACGAACTAGTTGGAAAACTAATAGAAAGGAAATTAGGAACAAAAGAGATATCAGACTTAGTATATGCTAACGCTGTAGATGATAGAGAAGTGAAGAGAGAAATAGCTTTGAGAGGCATCTCGAAAGCTGAGCATATCGAATGTATACAGAATGCGACAAAAATAAATCCGAGTAAGTTCTTGTGTGAAATATTTCCAAACAGTATTATTTTTTCAATAATTAATTTAACATATAATTATTAATATCTATTGATTTCTTATTATCATACAGGGTTTTTATTTTAATTTAATCCGTTTGTAGGATAATTTTAATCCATTTGCAGGATAAATTAATCCGATTGAAAATTAATTTCATCCAATATAAATAAAATTATGTATTCAATCGGATTAAATTATCCTGAAAACGGATTAAAATATCCTGCAAATGGATTAAATTTTTCTGTAAACGGATTAAATTAAAGTAAAACCTTGATTCATTAATACTTAAATAAGTAATATACTATAAAATATTTTTATTTTTATTTGCTTATTTAGGGGCCAACCACTTGGGGGTAGCGAATTATGAAATCGTTCCCCAAAACGGTACTGGTCCCGAGAGACCTACTAATTTTTTAAATAAAAAATATTTTATTTATTGTAATTAAGTGTAATTGGTCACTACATATATTAATGAAGATTTTTTTATTTTATTTAATTAAAGATCTTCAGAACTGAAAGGGTATTATTTTCCTATTTAAGATTAAAAAATATTAAGTTTTACATAAAAAAACTACCGAAAATTTTTTGACCAAATTGTGACGTATTTTATTAAAAAATAATTTATTTTTTTTCATTTTCGTAAATATATTAAACCTCAAAATGACACTCAAATTGTACATTTAAAAGAAAGAAATAATATTTGAGTTGACTATTACAAACATCAATCGACATATTATCGAATATGACGAAGCGAATTTTTCCAAAATCTTTAACAAAAAATCCACATTTACAATTAATTAGTAATAATGAAATATTTTATTAAAAATTTAATTTTAATTTACTTTTTATCATTTTCGTAAATTTATTAAACCTCAAAATGATTCATTATCAAATATGACAAAACAAAAATATCCAAAATCTTTAACAGAAAAACCACATTTACGAATAATTAGTGATAGTAAAATTAAAGTTCATTAATTACCAAAAAATCAAATATAATCGTTTGTTTATCTGTAGTCGCATCATCGTCGAGGTAATCGACTGAAATATCCGTATATAAATCGACAATCGACTAATCTATCGACAATTCAATTTGACTATCAATCAATATATGAATTTACTTATTTGCATATTCGGCTCGCTATTGTTTCTACACACCGTTCTCTGCCAAGAACAGAAATCAGAGAACAAGAAACCGATAAATGAATTGAGAATCGGAGTTAAAAAACGAGTGAAAGATTGCTCAGAGAAAGCGAAAGACGGTGATGTGATCCACATGCACTACACTGGCACTCTCTATGACGACGGCAGCAAGTTCGACAGCAGCGTCGATAGGGGGGACCCACTCAAGTTCACCCTGGGCATGGGACAGGTGATCAAGGGCTGGGATTTGGGGATCCAGGGGTAAGGCTGTTTGAATGGCGCTTGCGCACTGAGGCTTTGTTTTACTGAACTAGACAAAAATGAATTAATCGATCATTTGAAATATTTGAATATTGTTTTCACAGTCGATTTTATGTAATAACATTGATGTAGTTGGTGGAGGGGGCTCAGAGATTCTTAAATATATATGATGAATTTGTGTAATTGGAGAATTCGAGAACAATGGCTGTTTTAAAAATATTTAATTCAATTATGAAATGCAAAAATCACGATTTAATATAAAAAATATGTATATAATATGAAAGAATGTTTTATAAACACACGTTAGCAAAGCAACTCGCCACTGAGAATATAAATTTTGCATTTTGTGTTTTTTTGGTATTTAAATTGATTAAATGCAGAACGTTTAATATCAATTTCATAGTTGAATTAAAAAATATTTTTATAAAATTGTCTCATTTTTTTAATTTGGAAATTGCGCAAATTCGTTGTAACATAATTAAGATGAGGGCCAATTATATTTTCATGTATAATCAAGACACGGTTCTCCATTGCGGCATCTTCAGTGTCATGAAAAAAGTGATAAGTACTACTCTTTATTATAATCATTTTAATATGGCTCAATATTTTCTGCTATGTCTACTTAATTGAGTATGTTCAGCAATTCTAGTACGGAGGTGACGATTTCTCTACAATGTACAAACGATGTTTTGAACATCTAATACGTATATGGATATAAATTTAGGGGCATAGTTCCGTATGGGCCCGAGCAAATATAATAATATGACATAAAAAATTTATATAAAATGCTTTTTAAGCCACAAAATGTCAATGGAAAATAGATGTATTGATTACATACTCACTGGCTTCACTAACTAATTTTAGAAATTATTCAATTTAATTTAGGTAATATTCGTACCACGATTTCAGAATGAAATAAATGTTTAATAATTTCTTTCATATTTTTTACGTATGCTTAATATATTTTATAAATAAAATTTTTTATTCTTAAAATTGAATCATTTTTTTGTGATTTTCTGTGTTTTTAATTATTTTCAGTTAATTTTTTTATGCAAAAATAAGAATTAATAAAAATAGTTTTAAAAAATGAAACGAAAAATAATTTTAATTTAAAAATATACATAAAATAAGCCAGAGAAGTTTGTGATTGCATAATCAATACATATATTTTCCATTGAGATTTTGTGGCTTAAAAAGCATTTGATATAAATTTTTTTCAATTTTTAAATTATTTTTCCTGGAATGCTGATAATTTTTTATATATTGTCATTCTTTTATTTTTACTGGGGCCCGTACGGAATTATAAATTGAACTATATTGATGCTAACGAATTTTTATTTAAATATTGAGATAAACATTAAAATAAGTTTTTGAATGACAAATATCTTTTATTAAATTAATTAAAATATGTAAAAAAAATGTTAACGAAATAAATCATTAAAATCTTTTGTTAATTTAGTTAATGTAAGCTTTTACAATGCACTAAAATAAATTATGTTGATTTTATATTTTAAATTAAATTTTATAAAATTTTAAAATGTTAATCTATAAAATTAACGGAATAAAAAAATAAAAATTCAATTTTCAAAATAAAGTTCTTAATAAATAAGTTATCAGTATTTATAATCTAGTATTTTTGTATATAAGGAATCTAGTCAAAAGAAAACGAAAGAAACGTTCCTTGACGAAAATTTTTTTAAATAATTGTTATTTGTATTATAAATAAAATTTTGTGTTGATGAATTCTATTCTTAATGAAGAACCCAACACTTAAAAATTATTAAATGAAAAAAATATTAAAAAATGTTTAGCAAATAAATTAAAATAATTATTAAATAATTTATTTCTAAAATTTCTTTTATTTCAATTTTCAATATTTTTTTGTTTTTCAGATAATATTAAATATTTTTGAAATTGTTTTATTTATTATTTTTTTTTTCAGTTAAATAATAATTTAGGGTGTACTTGGTTATGATTTCCCACTATAGAAATCATTCGAAAAAATTAACTTTAAATGCGTCATGGACAATAATATTTTAAAAGACAAAGATGATCATGTACAAGTCTTTTAACAGAAATTATTTGAAAAATATTTAAAAATTTAAGTAAAGGAATTTTTAGAAATTAATAAATTATATTATTTTTAAAAAATATTTAAAATCTTAATTATTTTTTCAAGTAAAACATTTCATAATTTTTAAATAATTCGATAGATTCTTTTAAATATTTTTAAAATTACTAACAAAATAGTAGAATGATATGATTATGTTGTACAAAATTCAATGTTAAACACACGTTCAAAGTTAAAATTTTCCAGTAATCTGAACTGGTGGCGACCGATAACATTAATATTTTTTCAAGTTAAAATTTGATAATTTTTATACTTTAAATATATTATTTTAATTCGTTTTTAAAATTCTTTTATTTATATTTTTTTTTAGTTTTCTGTTAGCATTCGATAAGTTTTCAATAAATTATTTTAATTCAATCCTAGAATATTTGTTAAAATAATTGTCAACTGTATATACTCTAAAACTTCTAATAATTCCCCACACTGAAAATTTGTTCATGTTTCTTAGATGAAGAATGAGCTTGCTTATTACCAAAGATGCACAATTTGGTATAAAATTTAGAACAAAATATTTTGCTAGCATAAATAATCAAGTTCTTGATGGTGAGGACTATTCGGAATCTAGTTAATCAGAAATCGATGAATAAATTTAATTTTGTAAAAAATTTTTTTTGATTTTTAAAAATGTCTAATAATCCCTGTCCTTGTATTTTCAAATTTTTTTTAAAAAAAATATGTTTGGGGATTATTGAAAGTTTTAGAGCAGGGGTTCCCAAACTTTTTCGAGTCACAACCCACTATTGATGACCACAGCATTTGGCGACCCACATAACTTTACTGTGTAAAAACATTAATGAAGGAAATAAATTTATTTTAAATTACATTTTCATTGAGGCCCATGAGAAGGATGAGTCTGTTTCTTGCATTGGTTCCTTAATTTACTTCACATCAACTTCAATGTGCGATAATTTCAGACGTAAAGAATTTGAGAGTTGCAGTTTATTCCGATATTTGCTTTTAATTGAAACCATTACCGGAAATCGAGCCTCACAGTTATAAGATGACACGAAATGGAGATTTACTTTTAATGCTTTGGTAGAAATAATTGGATATTGGGTTTGAAGAGACACCCAGAACTGTACCAATTTTCTGGTGTTGAAACTTATTTCGAAGGACGAGTCTTCTGATAAATCAATAAATTCTTCGTCAGCTTTTCTTGATATCCCCGTCACCATAGCAGCCCGGAAGGGGTTCATAATCCGTCTTTTTTGCTGCATAGTATTCATCTCTTCATGAACATAGAATTTAAAACTGTCTTTAAGCTTATTCAAGTGTTCAGATATCTCGATGATTGTACCATCATCAACTTTTGCTTCATTATCCATTTCAAACGTTTATGTTTCAAAACAGTCATAATTTCGATTTTCAATACAGATTTTCCACAGAACAAGTTTTTTAATTAAAATTATTATCACTTTTGTAATTTTCCGCGACCCATCGTTCGGGAATCACTGTTAAAATTAAGTCTTCAATATTTTGTGAAAACAAAATAAATTAATAAAATTTCTCGATTATTTTTTTTTAATTTCGTAATTTTTTACCGTTGGTTAAACAAAATAATTCCTCTGATTTGTGATGTTTCTCGTGATGATGATTGTTCTTTGGTAGAATGTGTGTCGGAGAGAAGCGAAAGCTCTTCATTCCATCGCATCTCGCCTATGGTGACAGTGGCAGCCCTCCGAAAATTCCTCCTAAAGCGACTCTCGTTTTTGAGGTCGAATTAATGAAGATCGAGCCACGCTCGGAGCTCTAGTAATCAATAATAAACTGTTCTTTTTTCTATTATTATTAATATTATTGTCTTTTTTGGTTTTTCCTTTATTAATTGTAATTAATATCGTTTTTTTATATTTGAAAATATCGATTATTGACTGTGTTGTACTGTTTGCCTGTGAAATATTGATTTTTGGTTGCCTTAGTGACAAGTTGGCGATCGGTAAATACATTTATTAGATTGTGTTTCATTTAGGCGATGTCTCTTGTCAATTATTTTGTAAATGTGCATTAAACGGCATTTAAGTTTATCGTAACTACAGAAAGATTATAATCAAATGTTACTTGCATAATGTGATAAACGAATGAATGCGGGTGAGCAGCCAGAATTTCGGATTTATGACGGATGCGCATATGTAGTGTTATTCAAACAATATTTTCGTGGGTATAAAATATTTCAAGTAAATACATTTTTATTTCATTCATCTTTTGTTTTACCAAACGTTTTGAAAAGAAAGCTGAATTGAGCAGCGAATTTATTTACCTCAGTACCTTCACATAATTGTTTTTATTAGGGATGTGCCGGATTACGACGGGAGCCGGTTTTTGGACCGTTTTACAAATCCGGCTCCGGTCATAATTTGGCCGGATTTGGTAAGGGTATATAAATGTACAAATAAGCAAACAAATTTTAGAAATTTTTCTAAAATTTAGTGAATTTTCAATTTTCTCTAATTTTTCCTTCAATTTTTTGAGTCAAGGCATATCTACATATATTTTCTAAATTTAGTCAACGTTAATAAAGAAATAAACAATATTGTATTTCAAAGAATAACATTTGAATTTCAAAATCGTAAATTACATTTGTACCAATATGACGGCTGTAAATGCCAGTGTACAGCTGTCTTTTATACTATTGAGAATGTTCATTCAACATGTTTTACGTTGATTTCCTGCTCTAATACCACATCAGCGGAGTCTCTTAAACCACCAACTAAGAAATCACGGGTCGAGAGCTCTATACTTTGTGAATTTGTTGATGAGATCTTCCATTCAACACCCACTGAACAACAGTGCCTATCTGCAGGCATCGAGTCAGAATTATTCCAGTACCTGTCTGAACCCGTGGTCTCACGGACAGAAGATCCACTGAAATGTTGGAAATATAATAGAGATTTCTTAGTTTAGCTACAGTAGTTCGATTGGACCTGGGATAACCTCCGACTAGTGTACCGTCTGAACGATTATTTAGTGTGGTAGGTGAAGTAATCAGTGATCACAGGAGTAGATTCCTTCCAGAAAATGCTTCAAGACTAATTTTTTTAAGTACAATGTTAATTTATTAAAAAAATTTAATAAAATATTTCAAATAATTATTAGCAGTTATTTATAATTTGCAATTCATTTTTCTAATAGGTACAATTTCCAGCTATTCTTAAAAAATTTCTTTAATTTAGCATAAGTAGCTACTTACTTAAACTAGTCACAAATCCGGCTCCGGCCGGATTTCAAAAAATCAAATACGGTACATCCATAGTTTTTATATTCCATTGTTCTTTTTGTTTTTCAAATAATATGTAGTAGTGCCATATTTTCAAAAAGCATTTCATTTATTAATAACCATTTGAGGTATTCGCTGTACATTTAACAAATCCGATATTACGAATTAACCTTATACGTCATTACGTCAGAGTAGATCGTATGTATGGACCTCTTTCCAAATGACACTGTTGTATTTTGAAATACTGCAATTTTTTTTGGCTATTATCAAAGGTAACGTTGACTTTGTGGAGAGGTCAATACCAATATTCCACTGGGTGGGAGGAAGGTTTATGGAACGTTTGGTTGTAATTGGTCGTACCATCTCCGAATGTGTAAATAACACATGAACATTATATGATTTAATGAAACATTTCAATATTGTCGTTAAAATAATTGCAAAAATTAGAATAAATTAATATATTCTAAATTATTTTTGATTAATTCAAAATATAATTTTTACTATACTAAGTTATTTTCTTAAAAATAAATTATTAAATTACCAGAATTAATTTTATTATTATTATTTTTTAATATTTTTTCATATTTATTACTGATTTTTCACCAAATAATATTCTTTATTTTTGATTATTTTCTCAAGTATTTTCCTAAAATGAAATATTAAAAATCAACTTAAAAAATATTTGATTAATTTATTATTTTTTTAAATAAATTAAATAGTAAATAATTATTTTAATATTTTGAAATTATTTACTGTTGCGACCACAAAAATTTTTAGAATAATTTTTATACGCATTATTTTTTTCTGGACCTTAGCTGTTGGACCGTTGGTGAACCAAATCATGCACAAACCTTATAGCTTGGTTTTAGATATTGTTACCTCCTCTACAGGTATGGATGGCCGTTGGCTCCAAGGAGCTCCGCCGTCCATTGCTAGATTTTGTTTTTCATTCTGTTGAGTATCCACATACCCTCTTCACCCAGGTTGCTCTGGCTGAGGGAGCCAGTTTCGTCACCGACCATCCGTTGGGTGCTTAACTTCAGAGATAGGAAAGATGCAGTGAACCAACCTCGGCCATTATTACGTTTATTATTTTCAGTTTCTTTTAATACTTTATTTTATTTTTTTTCAATTATAAGTAAATTATTCTAAAATTATAATTAATTTAATATTAATGTTTTTTTTCAATATTTTTGTAAAAATATTATTATAAAATTAGAATAAATTTATATTTTTAATGATTTTTTATTATTTTAAAATAATATTATTAATTTTATAAAATATTTTCTTATAAATAAATTTTTAACCTTTCTATTACCAAACCGATACACGGGATTCTAATTCCAATGTTCAATAATAATGTCCTTTTTCATCTTAATTATGCATTGAATTTTTCTGTAACTTCTTGACATTTTCTATAATGAACTAAGAATTTCTTAAAATAAATTTATTTAGTATAAAAAATCAGCTTTTTATTAGTTAATTTAAACCACGGGTCAAATGAATCTGAATCATAAGTAATGTATGTGGTTTTTATTGGTAGACAGAAAGTTAAACATTAAAATATTAGGGCTAAGATGGCCTTCTTATTATTCTCTTTTTAAGCCTTTAAAATTTCCAAAAGTTAAATCCACAGTAATATCTAAAAAATCACTTTTTGAAAAATTCTATCTAAAATTACAAAAAATAGTTTTTCAACAGACTGAATATACTGCAATCTGATTAGGTGAAAGGAGTTCTCGGAGTTTTTCCAATGGTACATTAATTCTTTTACGAAATTTTGAAGTCGACCTGCCCCTGTGTAGGATGAAGATTTTGGAATGTTTAATCGCATTAAGTCTTCATACACATACCGAATAGACCAACGGACAGACAATCTTTATATTTAAGAAACATATTATAAGGATTGCAAAGCATTTCGAGTCATCAAATATCATTACATGGATATTTCATTCCAAATATTTTATTCATTGCTGCCATTTAAAAACCTATGAGACTTACTTCCAAACCTACTTGAGGCCAAATTTTCTGTCTTCTAATCACTGGCGTACATAACTGCACATAGAAAACGATCTACTATAGCAATAATTATTGAATACTCTGTAGCAGATTTCGATGTTTGCAACATTAAGTAAGGATATATTCCTGGCATTTTAAAGTTAACATAACTTGGTATTATCACTAAAATTTAACAATATTATGGTTTACTTGATAATTTGGTACAAAAATGTCGAGAAGCATAACCGATAGAATTCTTCATCAGTAGTATTACAAAGTAAGAAGTACGTCAAAGTTGCTTGACTTGTTGATGGTTGCGTATAAGTCTTGGACATCATATTAAAATGTACATTTACACAAATGTTATTTCTTAAATTTTTAAATGTGTTTTGGTTAAATTTTAATTCAGATAACCGTATATGAGAACACTTGAATAAATATTCAATTATAACTTGATATGTTAAGTAGGTTTTAAGAAAGTAACATCCGACCGGAGCCAGTGCCGGATTTGTGACTAGTTTAAGTAAGTAGCTACTTATGCTAACTTTAAGAAAATTTATAAGAATAGCTGGAAATTGTACCCATTAGAAAAAAGAATTGGAATTAATAAATAAATACTAATTATTTATTTGAAATATTTTATTAAAATTTGAACAAATAAACATATCAATAGAAACATATTAAAAAAGAAATATATTTTAAAATTTCTTATCAAATCAAAATCCTATTTCAAAAAATTAGTCCTGAAGCATTTTCTGAAAGGAGGCTACTCCTGCGATCAATGATTACTTCACCTGCCACACTAAATAATCGTTCAGATAGTTTACTAGTCGGAGGTAATCCCAGATACACTAGAGCTATTTTTGCTAAACTAGGAAATCTCTGTTTATTATATTTCCACCATTTCAATGGATCTTTTTTTTGTCCGTTAGACCACGGGATCAGACATGTACTGGCATAATCCTGACTCGATTCCTGCAGATATGTGCTGTTGCTCAGGGAGTGTTGACTGGACGATCACATCAACACAGTCTCAAAGTATGGAGCTCTCCAGCCATGATTTCTTAGTTGGTGGTTTAAGAGACTCCTCTGATGAGGTTTTAGAGGAGGAAATCAACATAGAATTTGTTGAATGAACATTCTCAATAATATTAAGAGACAGCAGTACTCTGGCATTTACAGTTGTCCTATTGGACAAAGAGAAAAATTTGTTTTTGAAACGAGGATCTATCATTGTTACCACCGTGTACAATCGTTCCTTTTGAATGTTAGAAAAAGGTTTACTCAGTGAGTCCAGCAAGTTTGAGTTCATTTTTTGAGCCCCCTGTCATGCCCTTCTTTTGTCAGGATGTTGCGTAAAACCTCAACTAAAAGAATTATTAGTGAAATACGTGCAGCTTCTGGATTAACCTCACGCTTGCATTCTTCGAAAAGAGCCCAAAAAGATACTGCAGTTTCAGCTATAGTCCATTGATTAGCATTCAAAGATGCTGCACCATCTACCTCAGAACAGTAGACACTAAGCACACATCGATGTTCACACAATTGAGAAAGCATATTATAAATCGAATTACTACGTGTACTTACGTCTTGCCACAGTTGATGTTGCGGTATTCTAATTTTAACAAAGAATGATTGTGGAGGTGTTAAACAAAGAATGGGATGAAGTTCATGCCATATTAACTAGAAAAATTCATTTTTCAATACATTGCTATTAGTAATTTTTTTGCACGTTTGTACATCTGTATACCCTTACAAAATCCGGCTCAAAATCGACCAAATTATGGCCGGAACTGGATTTGTAAAAAGTGCGGAAAACCAGCGCTGGTCGTATTTGAGCCGGATTCCGACACAGCCCTAATACCAAGTTTTCATTTGTTCTTGGAATCGAATCTGAATTTCGATCCAGAATCAGTCGATCTTTATATGATCATCGGATCAGGGATGATATATCATTATACGATTTTAAATGTTATACATTGTCATTTATATTCCTTCAAATTTCAAAGCCAGTCAACATGATTTGTGTAGAGGCGCATTAAGTCAATAATTAAGTCAAGGTAATATAATTTAACGGGATTTTTACTTTATTTTCTACCTTTCCTTTCTTTTGTACATAATTTCTTTTCTTTAAATTGATGGTTTGATGCGATATATTTTTTTGTGACTTAGTCATTTATTTATTTTGTGTGTGACCGTGGTTTTTTTCGGTTTTGTTGGTTCAACGACAATATTTGCTTCTGACATTAAATAGGGTTTTGTATTGTATCGATAAATAATTAATCGGTTGAAATATTGATAAGAGAAATTAAAATTTCTAATTAGTTTCCGACTGAATAAAAATATCAAATCCTCAATGGAAAATTTTGCGTTGTCAGGAAGTAATCTCGAGTTTGCAATTTTTCGGTAATACAACAAGAAGGAATTGTCGTGCATATATATTGTCGAATAGTCCGAGAAGCTTAAGCATACAATTTTTTTGACAGACATTTAGAGGAAATCGTCGTTTCGATATATTATTAGTGATCCAAAGAAACATATTCGAAGTAACATTTTTTTATTCAGTCCTCCCATTGACCTAATTTCGTTTTTCTTTAACTGTGATCGATTTGAATTATCTTTTATCTATTTCTTCTGTTGTTTGTTAAATAATTATTAGTTTTGATTGTTTGGTCTTTTTTATTTACTTTTTATTGTAGAAGCAATTTCAAGTTCACGACAATTGAACTTTAGGTTGCTTTTATAATTTGTAATGTTGAAAGATCGAAAAATGGATGTTATTATTACTTCCAGTTAATTAATAGGTTAAATAAAATTATTATATGAAATTTTACTTATACATTTCATCAGTCTATTTTATGCATCCTTCTTTTGAAATCCCCAATTAAAATAAATGGTTTATGATTTAAATAGTTCTTCTTGAATGTATTCTTCTTTTAAAATTCCAGTAAACTCATGTCTGAGAGAATAGATTACTTCTATTATTATTTATAATACCATTATAGTTATAGTTATTATTTGAAGTTTTTTAAAAGTCAAGATTAGCTATAATGACCAATGTCCGATATTGGAATACGCTTGGTTAATAACCGAGTGAATTATATTTTTATTATTTAGTGAATTTATATCGCTGTTACCCTTTTATCTGCTGCATTATGAATAAAACAGCAGCAAATGAGCACAGTGTCCGTCCGAAAATAGCTTTCTTCATCGCAAAATTCATCAGCGTAGAACAACGTATAAGTACCGTCAGCAGATAAAGGGTTAAAAACAAATGTTAGTAATTATGTTATGCTAACTAACATTGTATGTGGTTCATGTCAATTACGTTTTATGACTGAATGTTGAAACGTAAAGATATGACCTCTCTTCCTTTACTACACAGTTTGTTACTTGTTTAGATCGTTTACTTGCAGTAGTGTACACTTTATACGGAACAATCTCGTGTAGCAAGATATTAAATATTTCATTAACCAAACACCATAGAAAAATCGACTGAACATCTCTAATACTTGGGCATGTCAATTATTGAAAAATCATTACACAATATAAGTAAATATTATTCTAACACACTTTCTACTGTAAATATTCTTAATATCTCGAAAATTAAGTCGCTCCAATTGAGTTTGCTTGTGTTAGATAAGCGGACCACAAAGTTACGCAATCTGTTTTTAATCATTATTGATAAAAAAATAACTAAACATAATTTAACAAATCAAAAAAATATATTTTCGGAATGTAATACAAGTAACAATTTTTAATTTTAATTTTTTTTGATTTTCTAATTTTTATTTAACAATAGAGGACTATGAAGTTGATTAAATAGGAGATGAACCTAATTTTTAATCCACCTACGAATATAAATAAAAAAATAGTCAATAAATTAAGTTAAAAAGATTATATTAATAACGATATAACAGAATGGAATTGACTTTTCTATTACTATAAAATATCTTACTTTTTTATGTAGTAATGTCATAAGCTAAAATATGAAAGCTAGCAAAAAAAGCTATTTTTTAAAGCAAACTGCCAGCTATTGACTCGTAACATACAGAATTCGAGGAAACAAAATAATTCTTATCCAAGGATTCCAAGTAGTCTATCACATCGTGCAATAATTGCAATTCCTAAAGACGTAAATAAATTTTTTGACGGTGAAAACTTTTTGCTCTACAGTAATGTAGAATAAGGATTAATGATATTCTTAGCCCAGACCAGTCTCAGCTTATCTCGCAAGCTCTCGACTAGTACATGGATGATACTTTAAAGACCCTTTATTTTCAAACAACATTATATAATTCATGCAATACATTATATTTATGCTCCATTAGTATCCTTTCCTTTGTCTAGAAAAGATAAAGTTACATACAATCACATGTTCGAAATTTTAAAAACTTTTGGAAGGCTTTACCTACAAACAATTATATAGGAATACGTGTCAGAACTATGTAATGTAGCAATTCTACATTTCCTATTTGTTAGTCAGCAGGGATACATGTTTCATTTTTGGCAGGTAGTTTGGAGAAAAATCCGAACTCTTAATAATGTTCGTCAATAATATGACCCTGATCCTGACTTTAAATTGCGTATGAAAATTTTAACTGCATTAAGTTATGTGCCAGTCGGAAGACTCATATTAAGTTATAGAAACTTTATTGAAACTGTCTTATACCAACAAAATGAGATTCTGCTACAACCTCTTCCAGATTGTTTTGAAGACATGTAGATCGGAAGGCAAAAGAAATGAAAGACGGCGTTTGCCAATATAACCCGTGGAGATCTTGAATGCATTCAATGCTACTATGAGACATTTGTCCATGAAAAATAATAATTTGGAAGAATGTCACAGAGATGTTGTAACTTCTGATGGTGTGTGTCATAAAAACATATGGATGTTTATTGAATTTTAGAACAAAATAGTATTCAAAAGTTGGGCATCACTCTAACAAATTCCGGACATACTGTATGCACACAGGAAATTTAACAAAAGATTTATCTCAAAGAATCTAACCTCATGTTGTGCAGTTTGATGAATAGTACAAGGGATTGCTAGCAATCTATGATTAAAAATTAATTTATTAATACTAAGTTTAAAGTAAATAAAAAATATCTAAAAATTAATTTGTTACATTCTTTTTATTTAAACTGTATTTTATTGTTGACTCTTTTTTTCGGTCTTTTCTCCTGGCTCTTTTTACGTGGAACTTATACATAGTTAGGTCAGTAATTTTTAAACTTTATTTTACCACGTCTCCCTTAAAAATATTTTATTATATGACGCCTCCCTTCTATTTATATAATACAAATAATATAAACAAAAATTTTTATTAAAACCAACTATGGCAAACAAAAAAGAGAATAGCAAAATTTGATTATTGTCTTTTATTGAGATGGATGTGATCACGCAAAGTTTATCAAATCTATGTGTTTCTGACGAGGTAGCTACTCGTAGCTCTTTTTTTACCACTAAACGAACTCGATATTTTGATTTCTTTGCAGATAATGCAGAAAATCCTGTTTCACATAAATATGAGGTTGCGAACGGCAGCTGTACTTTTAAAGCTTTACTTGATAAAGTATTATATTCTGTCAGAAACTTAAATTTTAATTTACAAGAAATTTCTACACCCATATAACTTATTTATAAATTTAAAATAAATTGAAAAAAAATAATAATTAAATTTAGTTAAATTAGGATTTTGATACTAATAAGTTTTTCAATTGATGATATTTGATTTATTCTTTATATTGTTCTTCAAAAATTAAACTTCTAAATTACCTACTATTTTGATCAGTAAGTAATTATGCTATTAACAATATTTGTTTTAGTCTTATTTAGTATTTTATTTATAAAACTTTAGCAATCATTAAGAAAATTGCTCGCTGTGGCTAATATCTGCGCCTCCCCTTAGACTAGTGAGCGCCTCCCTTGGGAGTTGCGTCTGACAGTTTGGAAAATGCTGGTTTAGGACCTAAACTTTAGGTCATATATGTTTAAACAAATTGTATTACAATCAAATGAAATCTTCAGCTTTGTATATATTAGGTTGATGCAAAAGAAATGTAGTTTTTTAACCGTCAATTTTAAATGAACATAACTTTCTTTAGAATTAACTTTATTAGTCAAAATAAAAACCATTACATTTAACACTGTTGTCAACGGGTAACAAGTTTTTTTATTCTAGTTTCATAAAATTCTCGAGTTCTGAGGGCGATGAAGTCGTCTAAGGCTCTTTCAGCATCTCCTTGGTTTCTGAAGCCTTTTCGCAAAGGAACTGGCTGAAATGTTTGAAAAGGTGAGTACGGTGGATAAAGCAAAGTTTCATATCCCAGTTCGTTTAACTTCAGCATCGTCTTTCTTGCAACATGTGAACGAGCGTTGTCATGGAGAAGAATTGACCCCTTTTTATTGAGTAATGCCGGCCATTTTTTCGTAGTTCTTGGTGCATTTTGTCAATTAACTGACAATACTTTTCGGCTGTAATTGTTTCGCCTTGTTTTAGGAAGCTGTAATGGATTAAACTGTGTGCGGACCACCAAACAGTTACCATGACTTTTTTGTTGTAATTTTGGCTTCGGGGAAGGCTTTGGAGCCTCATTAAAATCCACCCACTGAGCTGAATGTCATTGGTTGTCGTACGGTATCCATCTTTCATCGAACGTTACAATTCGATCCAGAAATGGGTCGCTTTGATTACACAAAAAAAATCAGAGAAGAACACACATTAAGACGACGATTTTTTGATTTTCGTTTAATTCGTGTGGCATCCACTTGTCTAGCTTTTTCACTTTTCCGATTTTCTTCAGATGGCGAACAATTGTTAATTGGTGAAATTTGAGTTCTTGAGAGACTTCCCGTGAATTTTTATGTGGGTTGGCATTGATTAACTTCTTTAAATTTTCGTCGTCAAATTGTGATGGTCGACTACCGTGTTCTTCATCTTCAATGTTCTCGTTGCCACTACGAAACTTAGAAAATCAACGTTGTACTGTTCGTTAACTAGTGGTATGTTGTCCAAATACATTGTTAATATTCCGAGCCGTTTATGTCACTTTTCGACCTAGTTTTAACCCGCGTGTGTTTGGTAAAAAATATATACGTTGCGTCTTTAAAGGACATTTTTGTCCTCTAATATGTTTATGAGCTGTAACTAACACAAAGACGAATATATTCTAGTCTAAA
>MQRK01225057.1:6392-16607 GCA_001938485.1 Girardia tigrina
GACGTGTAGAGGCCGTTATTGCCGCTAATGGCGGTTTCATTGAATGATGTAGTCCTTTATGTACGTGTTAATATATGTAAAATTTTAAATTGTAATAAATGTTATTTTTCTGTTGTATACTCATTTTTTGAACTTTATGTCATTTTGTTCTCAAATAGCTGCCGCACCCTGTATATATTAAATAACCATAATCAAATCTAGTTTAAAAAAAACACTTAAATTTGTGTGATATTTCAAGGTAGAAAATTAAATTATACAAAGGACATTTAAGGAAATAAAAAAATTTCCATGAAATATATTTTGATACATACACAAGAAAAGAAAAATAAATGATTTCTCAAGGAGGTTATTAGTCCAAAAAAATTTAATTGTATTAAACAAAATCCTCATAGTTGATGGAAAGGAGTTCGATACCGTAATTGTTGATACATTTAAACGTGAAATAACAAAAATCACCAAGGTTGTTGGAATAATCCAAAGCCGTTATAGTGGATACATTTAGAATGACGAAATTACATCGGAAACGGAGATTGAACCTGCGTTCTCTAGAACTTTTAGAATTGTTGACTGGTGCGGAATCTATAGATTCAGGATGGAACAATATGCCGTTACTGTTACGGTAGATACCTTTTTGAAAGCAAAAAAAAATATTTCTAACAACTGATGATCGTGCTAAGAGCAACTATGTCGGGCTTAGTTGTAAAGTCGTGACGGATACTTGGTAAGGACGGTAAGTTAAATTATCCCAAGATACCACTAATAGCTAATTAATAATTCTCCATAATTGGGTGGAGAATAAAACCTAATAGACAAAACGTATTATTTTAGAAAAACGCAGCCTGAGAATCTGACTATAAAAGTAAACAACCTCACATGGTATGATAATAAAAAGCAATAAATAAGATATTTAAAAGACTTTTTGATATATCATACCTTTCAAATAAAGGGATTCTGAAGTTCAGAGGATGAAGATACGTAGAACTTCACTAATTAAAAACATGTTGATTGTGAAAAAAACTCTTTATTAAAATTTTTAGTTCTTTCAAATTGGAACGTTCTTTTGTTTTGACATTAAAGTCTCTTGCATTTACTTGGATAGAATCCGCAGTTTATAATAAGTACAGGTCTATACGGATAGTATTGACCGATTTATAGACAAGTGAAAGATCAGACTTTGTTGCTATTTTCATCATCATCTCTAATGTGTTCAAAGTATTGCCCATTGTGAGCCACGCACTTTTCCCACCGTTCTGAGAGTTTTCTAATTCCTTTGGTGAAGAAACTGCAAGGTTTCTCTTCAATCCAACGCTCCAACACCACATGAACTTCTACCGGGGAGTTGTAATTAAGTCCTCGGAGGGTGGTTTTCATTGGGGAGAATAAATAAAAATCGGAGGGAGTTAGGTCAAGTGAGTATGGTGGATGGGACAATACACTGAACCCTATTTCTTGCATCTTATTTATTGTTCTGTTGGCTGTGGGGGGTCTGGCGTTATCGTGAAGGTAAGTAATTTGTTGAGCTCCCCCGCTTTTGTTGTATTGGAGCAACAAGACGATCCAGCTGTTGACAGTAAGTATTTGCAGTAATTGTCTGTCCATAAGGGAGAACTTCCATTAGCAATTCACCTTTACAGTCCTAAAAAACTGAAATTTTGTGTTTTCTGGGTGTAAGCGCACGACGAACTTCAACTGGAGGATTGTCTCCTTCTCTTCGCCAAGAATGATGATGTTGTGAGCCTCCATTGTCCCAATATACCCAAAATTTATTCATGGTTACCAGTTGTCCAAGAAAATCAAAAGCCGATCGCTTTGCTAACAGCTCGTTGCATATTCTTACTCTATTAGTCATTTGTCCAGGGTACAGTAGATGTGGGATTCATCGATTACAAAGTTACCTTTTCATTATCTTAATAAGATGATTTCGAGCTGTCTCCGGGGAAATTAGTAACTCAAGTGCTATGGAGCGACATGTGCTGTATTTGTCCAAATCCAGCTGTTGCAATATAGTGTCATCAATGTTCATTTACGGCCTTCTAGAGCGCTGTATATCTTCCACATTAAAATCGCCGTTGTTAAACTGTGTTATCCATCGACGGCAAGTGATCTCACTAACAGCACAATTTCCAAGTGCTGCATTCATCTCTTTACATATAGCGGGAGGATTCAAATTACGTTTCCAGCAGTAATATATCCTCATTCGAATACCACGTTGACTCAAATTCATTTTAACGCAATGAATAATACAACTTTCAAACAATATTGCAAAATAATATTTATTTTCAAAACAATTTGTTAACTGATATTTTGAAATTAGTTTTCCTACAATAGGAAAAATTGATTATTTTTGAATTATATTTTACAAAATCATTCACATATGTATATGTTATCTATACTGTAAATATCATATACATGTATCAATGCATTCACTAGATACTTATAGAAAAACATCGGTCAAAACTTTCTGGACAGACCTGTAACTCTAATAAAAATTAATAATAAAAAAGATAAATAATATTAACAAGGACGAAATCCCTCCTTTCGTTTTTTTTTCTTCTTGTTTTTATTTAATCTTCATTTCTGCAAGATCAGGAAAACAATTGTTTTTATATTATAGAAAAGAAAAAGGCTTTAACCGAGTTAAAAGTGTATTGAAGTTAAAAAGCCATTCATTTTCTTTACAAATACCTTCACATCAAAATTGGTATACGAAGACAACTATCTAAAATGCAAGCGAATTAAAAATGTCCCAATATTAGGAATAGAGACCTAATATTATTTTAGTAAATTCAAGAAAATCAATTGTACAGATAAATGCTGAGGAAGAAAATAATGAAATTAAAACTTTTAGTTCCGTTACCGAATCAAACAGAAATGAAAGAATCCAATTTTTCGATGAATGAAATGTTCTCGATGCCAAGCACGTCGTGCCAAACAAAAATCCTCCACAAATTAAACAAAAATATACTAATAAACAATTCAATGGAGATCACGACGAATTAAAAACTTTCTGTCATTATAAGACACACACAGATGCATGTGATTGTTCTTCAATAGCTCACTTTCAACGATTACCCCTTTATCCCGACGGTATTGCACTAACTCTGTTCGTAAATGAATAAAAAAATAAAACTGTTTCCGATTTTCTAACAGTCGTAACCTTTCTAAAGGGACAATTTTTAGCTTCAATAGCTCCAACGCAAAGATATAATTCATTTATAAGAAGACCTCATTCTCCTGAGGAATTCATCCGAATATATAACTGAGCTGAAGATGTTGGCTTAAATCTCCATAAAATTTTGCATGTTCATTTTTAGATGAGTCAACTTTCGAATTACCCCTCTTAAAAACCAAATCGCTCCTCGGTGGAGCGTACACCCCATGTTTGGAAAAACTTGTTTAGACGGAAATAGTATTGGAAATTATTTGAAAAAAATCAATTTTTATTAATTTCCAACGTTGAAAAAATATTTTATTTAAAAAAAATCCACATTAGAGTTATGATTCATCGAATAATAATATAAATTTGGTTACATATTTAGGGGACTCATTATAATAATATTCCTCCTCTTTTTATCTGTCTGTCTGTCTGTCTGAATAATTATCCGAGACACTAATTAACTATCGTAAGTAATAAAATATATAATTGTTATTAATAAAAATTTGAAAAATCAAATTTAATATAATAATTTAACATATTTAAAATTAAAAATAGTTAAAACAATATGAAATAAAATAAAATTATATATTTAAAAAATTAAATTATTATTATTTTAATAAAACTAATAATAATTATTATTTTTATTATACAATAATTATATAATCATAATACGATGAAAATAAACGATTATTTTTTTTTAATTAGGAAAAATAAATAATATATTTTAAAAATTTGTATTAAAATTATTTGATTAAAACAGATTATATTTAATAATTATTTTTTGTTAATAAGTCTGATAAATTGAATAATTAAAAGAGAACAATTTACAAATCTGTTAAAAGTAATAAGAAAGAAAACAAACGATAATAGAAAATTATATAATAATAACATAAAATAATATATTAAAAATGCATTAATATTATTTGATTGAGATAAGTTATATTTACTTTTTTTGTTAAAATAACTTCGATAAATTAAATAATTATAAGAAAGCAATTTACAAATTTATGAAAAGAAATAAAAAAACAATAGATAAAATAAAATTAAATCCCAAAAAAATATTATTTAAATATAAAGAAATAGAAGAAGAATAAAACTGGACTCTATAATACTCATAATTTGACTAACAAATCAAATAAATATATAATAATTAAATAAAATAATTTATTAACACTGTTTCTATAAAAGGTGTCAAAAGACACTTTTTTACATTTTAACTTTAAATTATTTTCTAAGTTTAAATATTTTTTCCTCAATTCAAGTTTTGACTTTTCGTAGATTAATTTACTAATTATCGTTTCCAAAGTTGTTTGCTTTCAAGTACAAAGGTGCCAAAATAAATCTTTTCTTCGAAGTAGGTGTACACAAACTTGTGGTAGAAATAGTGTTTAAAAAATTGCATTTATGTTATTTGATTAAAACAAATTATATTTAATAATTATTTTTTGTTTATAATTCTGATTAATTAAATAATTATAAGAGATCAATTTACAAATCTGTGTAAAGGAATCAGAAAAAAAGACAAGAAAGTAAGAAAAAAATCCCAAAAAGGTATTATTTAAAAATAAAGAAACAGAAGAAGAAGAAGAAGAAGAAAAGGAAGAAAACTAGACTCTATTATATTCATAATTCGACTAACAAATAAACAACTCCAATCAACTGTTTATTCTCGTTATACAGAACGAAAATTCCCAGTAGAAAATTAATGATATTAACTTGCTCATTAGTCGCTGATTTGTTCTGATCATGGCGCTCCCGCACGCTGACAATAACTCAATTTAATTAGTCATTATATGTTCCCAAGCTGTGCTTGGAATTCGTTATGAGTTACCAACAGTCGTTAATTGTGAGCAAAATTGATCGTTGATCGGCCAAATACCCAGTCCGATCCCTTATCAACCTAAACAGTGGCGTTTAATTTATGTGCATACCAAAACTAACGACACATCTATAATTCCTCTAATTTCTCCTATTCTCAATCTCCGCTAATTTCTAATTATCAGTTTTCTCTATGTATTTATCCATCGAAACAGAGAACACCAAATCATTTGTATGCATTCGACGGACCCCATCGTTCCTGTCTCAATGGAATTCCGTTGATTTGATTTTGTCAAATTAATTAGCAACAAATAAGTCCCAATTATCCACTCACGAAAAAAGTACTGGCTTCACACGGTTTGAGGCCGAGCTTCATGTCGACAATGCGTGTGAACACCAAATTCACCGTTAATTGAATGAGATGATATTAATTCAATAGCTCGTCTCTTATCGATATAGGATGTTGGACTTAATTTTCGCAATTAACACCAATTGCTTATTTACAATTAGTCAGTAGATTATAATCTGTTGCAAAACAAAATGAAATCGAATTGCGGAATTAAAACAAAAAAAACATAAATCATACTTTCGTATTATTTAAACAAAAACGAATAAATGTGTTTATAAAATTTTATTACACATATCCCCACAATTTTTAAAACTCTAGTGTTATTATGGTAAAGAATAAATGGTAGGAGAAATATTATGTATAAAAAATCATTTTTTAGAAAAAAACATTAATCAATTAATTGATCCATGTATCGTCATCGGAAATGAGCAAGTATACAAAGTTTCAGCTTAATTGAGCATTGGGAAGTGGTAGGAAAATCAATTACAAGATTTGTACCAGACAAACAGGCAGATGAAGCTTGTATAAAAGTGTGTAAAATACAATGTTCAATACTATAACGATTTTCCAACATTTATTTAAAATACAACAAATTACACAATAATATGAATGTCACAAAATTTCTGAATATTAAAACACAGGAGATGTTATTAAGAATACTTTGGATACATTAATATATTATGATTATAAATAAAAGTATGTTATTATAAATATTTATTTACATCTAATTATCCTCACAAATACATCAAATAATTATGTGGAAGTTTGATAAAGGTTAAATAATAATAATACGTCAAATATTATGAAACTAATTTCAATAGATATAAATTCAAATACAAATAAATATAATGAAAAGTATATTTAGTCATTACACTACCTGACATTCAAATTTAGACAAAAGTCTTTACCTATAATATATCAAAAATTTGATCCTGAACACGCATGATAGTCATTTTCCCCTGATACGTCTAGATTTTTTGCAAATTAAGGAAAAATGATAATTATATATTTTTAAATTTTAAAACAATTGAATAAATTAAAAATAATAAAAATAACAATCAAATGTTGTTTACTATATTTACATTTAATTTATTCAATTTTTTGAACGCTTAAACAACGAGTGTAACTTCAAATAGTGTCATTATTGCAATTTGTAATATACTTTTCTCGTAAGTTATTTTATAATATTATTACTTAACTAATATTTAAACAATTAGAATATTTTTTTCAGACTATGTCGAAAAGATGTGAATGTGTCAACTATCCCAATAAATTTTGCTATATTTGTGGAAAATTTATATTTACAGTACCTGGCAAATTATTAGGGACATGATTGAAATTTCAGTTTTTAGGTATTTATTGAAAAATAACGAAAACTAAGAAACACTAAGCAGTCGATTGTATATAAGAAAGCATTAAAGCAATGTTATGACTGTTTATATTTAGAAGCAACACCTGGAGCGTCTATGATAGGTAAATTGCAGCCTTGCATGGATGATGCATCACATGTGATACATAATCACAAGTCATGTCACGCTGCTTTAAGTACTGAATGAAGTCAACAATGTGCAGTAGATGTGGTCAGATAGTGTGTACAAGTTCATAGAATACATTCCCTATGGTAACAAGCAGTTATTTTTATACCTTCCCTACCATCTTTCTGATTGGTAGCCTTTCAACAGATGCCTATATGCCCGTATATAATGCGAAATTATACGTCTTGCAGCTCAGTAATGGGTAGACGTAAAGATATTTCATCATGCACAAGAGGAAGAATAGAAGCACTGCTATCTACGCACGAGTTTACTGTTAGAAATATAGCTAGAAGGTGTGGTTTGTCTAAGGCAAATGTCTCAATAGTTAAGTGTCAAAAGGCAAGTGACATGTCAGGGTCACATAGGAAAGAAAGGTGTGGCCGCAAAAGAATTACAACAGCATTGGATGAACTAGTTTTGGTGAGAAATCTAAGAAAGAATCCCATTGTAACTGCCTCTCAGCTTCGCCAGTCATTGCAATCAGCGGGAGTGTGTCTATCTAACAGAACACTGCTTCGACGGCTTAAAGAGGTAAATGTCAAGTGTGTTTCTGTCAGAAAAGTGTCAATGCTCACAGGCCGTATGATGAAGCAAGGGCTCCATTTCGCTCTCGCTCATCCTATTTGGACTATTGATGACTAGAAAAAACTAAGTCACAATCGATATTGTCATTTTGATAGATCTTAGCTAAAATAATTAAAAATTGATAATTATCCAGTGTTCAGGACATTTTTAAAAATAACTTTTTTCATAAAAACCTTCATGTAAAACAAGTTTATCTCTGTCTTATATTATTAGGTGGCATTCATGGACGAGTCTATGTTTCAAGTCCATGTAAATGGTGGCCGTCGACAGTGGAAGGCGCCTGGTATGGCTTCTCCAACACTTTCTACTACAAACCACCCTGTTCAAATCGTGATATGGGGCATATTCTCGTGGCATGGTTCAGCTCCTCTACGCTTCGTTCAGGGCTCTGTTAATGCCCAAACCTATACAGCACTTCTACGAGACTCGATGATGCCCAATTTCACTCAATGGTATCCAGATGGGTCAGAGATCTTTATGCACGACAAGGCTCCAGTGTATACATCTAGGTTAACCAGTGGCTTTCTACGTGATACCAGCGTCTCCGTGTTTCCTTGACCCGACAACAGCCCAGATATAACCCTATAGAAAATCTATGGGCCATTATGAAAAAGCACTTAGCTGAGAGTGATATCCATAGTAAAGAAGCCCTGCGTACACAAGTTCAACTCACCTGGAACAAGAATGTCATAGTACAAGAAATCACGAAAAAATTAATTGAATCCATGTCAGCCCGTATTTTGACTCTTATCCACGTCAAGGGTGGTGCTACTAAATATTAACAGTCATAACATTGCTTTAATGCTTTCTTATAGACAATCGATTGCTTAGTGTTTCTTAGTTTTCGTTATTTTTCAATAAACACCGAAAAAACTGAAATTTCAAGCTTGTCTCTAATAATTTACCGGGTACTGTAAAAGGTTCATCCAGATCAGTTATTCTCAGAATCCCAAACCTTTTTTCACGACCTTAAAATGAAAATAAGAGACCAGGATAAGTCATTTGCGTCTCACTAAGTCTCCCAGAAATGCTTTTCAGACCTTTCTCTATTGTCCTCAGGAAAACTAAAAGAAATGCAATTTTAAACTCTCATGGCTTGGAGTGAGCAAAATGATCATGTGACCGATTGTTACTTCTGTTTAAAGATTGTGCGCGGTCATAGTAAGAAGACAGTTCATCTTATTCATTACCTAGATTTACAGACAGCAGTACTACTAAGACTAAATGACCCAGGACAAGAGCCTGTTGTACCATCGAATGATTTAAACATTCCCTGTGATTAACATAAGGAAGTATCAGAAAAAATTTGTAGCAGGAAAGCCGATTGGAGACTGGATAATGTAAAATCATCAACCAAGATTAACTCAATAGTTTTGTCAGAAAATTGGGATTATCTAAAGATGATTCCTATTTTTCTGCAACCATGTTAAAATAGTTTGGAATTTTAGCAACGTTAACGAACACGACGGCTTACAGGGCACGGGATATGATAACGATTATTAACATAATGAGGTTAACATAATGATATTTACGACTATAATATCAGATTAATTTGAGATCATTAAACTTTATTTAAAATACAAAATGTTATATACATAAAAATATTCAAACAAAACTTCGTTAATATTGTTTTTCATTCTATTATGTAGTTATTGTAATAACTTCACTGTAGCAAACAATTACCTAGTTTCACGATCAATAACGTCGTTATTGTTATCAATTACGACATGATAATTTTTTTAAATTAAAATTTAGAAAAATTAATACAAAACTTTATTTCTTAACAGTCGATATTTTGCTGTATTTTCAGTACCTTTTGTTGCCAACTCACTTACTCTTTCGCAATTCAGCTGCAACTGAGTCCGTTTTTCCAGCTCTAGTTGATTATTCTGTTCTTTGCATTGAGCTTATTGATCATTTTGATTTAAAAGTAATATCGGTTTTAAAATATATTGTTTTTTGTACGATGTCGTGTGAAAGGTGTTTATACCTTGTCGTAATTGAATGCAATAACGGCATAGTTGTTCAGCAAACACTGTAAAAAACAAGGGAGTATGACAAGGTTGTGTATTTGGTCCACTTCTATTAAATATTAAATTTGATAGTCATAAAAGGAACAATATGGAACAGTCTCTCTGGATGAGTGAAGATCAAAATTGAAGATGGAGGTTTCACGTAGATGAACCAATAGGTCTTTGCTGATGACCTTTGCCTCTTAGCCACGGACTAGAATAACTTCATAAATAACTTATGTATATTAAATGAGTCTATTTTAGATATAAGACTTAAAATTAACATTAATAAAACGAAAGTCTTAACTATAAATGGAGATAGAACTATCCTTACTGCTGGTCACCAGATTGAGGCCGGTATTGAGTCGACTTCTAGTTTCACCAACTTAGGATCCGAAATCATTTGTACTGGGAGCATCGATGCAAAAATAAAAGAACGAATCGGAAGAGGAACTTAGACGATCAGATGTATTTACTTAATGAACGAAAGTTTTATGAATCATTATTGAAAAGACACTAAAGTACATTAATTAACATTCAAAATTGGCAAAGGAAGGGCATTCAACTAAATTATTTATAATAATTAATTAATAATTATTAATTACTTACTTTAAAAGACAAAATTGGTAGGATCTGAAAATAAAATAAAAATTAAGAAATAAAAAATAAAAATTCGAAAGTCAATTAAAATTGTTTATTAATTTCGATTGATTAACCGTCATCTTCAGAATGATTACATTGTAAAGGGGACATAATTAT
>MQRK01225059.1:0-12306 GCA_001938485.1 Girardia tigrina
TTTCTGAAATCCGCATTTCATACTTGTACACCTAATATATACAGTACAATACTGTATGGACGTTTTAGTTCATTGAATGTTAATTTATTGTTTTATTGTGGTAAATCATATATTGAGTATAATATATGAACATTTATTTTGTATATATTTTATTAATTTGTTTTAATGTATCACTTGTAGTAAATAAACATAAGGCGTTAGTTTGAATTTTGAATTGTAAATTCTTCAAATAAAGAACAGGGCGGGACTTTGAATTGTTAATTCTCTAAATATAGTCGATTTTTGGCTATCTTAGGATAGGCTAGAGTACTCCACTGTATTCTTTCTCAATGGAAAATGTTGAATAATGTGATGTGAGGAGCTTAGGTTAGCCCTTGATCCATCCAGTTTACCTACCATATCACCAATATTAGTATACAATATATTGAAGTCATAAATGATTATGGTCAACATATTAATACTATGGATATATATGGATATGAGCGATATGTAGTCTGTTACGTAATAGAAAGATGAACAATTGCACAATTATTCAACCTTTTCGTTGACTGTGATGCTTTATGTTATGTATATCAATATATGAATAGAGGTAATTATACTATAAGACATGTATTGCATATGTCTTTATCATTGAAAAATGCATATATTACATGGTTTTACTTGAAAATCATGTATTTGTCTATGTTTTTCAGTAATTTATGTAAATTTTTTTATATACATTCTTACAAAACCTATAAATATTTTACACACTACATATAGATTATAGCCTGTCTAGGCTTAGTGATACATATAACATATAGATTGCATTTACTTTGATGATTCAAGTTTCAGTGTGCTATATAACCATATATTACAAATAGATAATAATATATAACATATAAAACATATAGAAACGTTTGAACTGTGTTTTGAATCACTATATGATCACAAGTTGTGATCATAAAGCATATAACAATAATATGTGTAACATATGTATATTAAAATGTTCACTTTTTGAAAGGCTGATAAGGTAATGGTTGATACAATTATGGTCACTTTTTATTGCTGTTAAGGTATATTTGAAGGTTTTTACATACAAATGGCTGTCCATTAGGTGATTTTGATGGTTGATGATATGGTTGTTAAGTTATATTTGATAGCTGATATGGTACTTTTAATGTTTGATAAAGTATATTTGATTCGTCCCTAAGATTCCATTTGTTCAAACAGATTTTTCATATTTTGCCTGCTTCGCCCTTTATATCACATGGGCATTCGACACCACTTTACACTATATTATATTAAAACATGAATACATTGCACTTTGTACAATTGTGAACTTATTGATTTTGTACACTTGTACTAAGCTTAATCAGGCTGCACATGTGCAACCTGCTTAGGCTTAGTGCAGTATTTATTAGCACGTGTATTATTAATCAGCACATGTGTAGTATTGATTAACACATGTGCAACCTAAGCAGCACATGTGTAGTATTGATTTTTGCACTTTTTTGTGTAATTTTGACTGTTTTTACATGTTTTCCAAGATTTTTAAGGTGTTTTTCATGGTTATTAAGGTAACGATGATGGTTTCTAAGGTGTTTTCGGCTGTTTTTATATATAATATTAAAATGTTATGTATCATGGTTACGGTAACCATGATACGTTTGATGGTTGTTGTCTAGGCGATGCTTAGGCTCAGGTAAATTAGATGATTATGCAGATGTTATGTTTTATATTGATGCATGTTTGAAGTACAACATGAGTTTTTAAAAGTCGTTTTAACATTAAAAATAAAAAGTTATGTATCTTAGTTACGGTAACCATGGTACTTGTGATTATACTTGCGTACATTAATAGATTCATGAGGTATTTTTTTATGGTAAACAACACATATATCTCATATGAGTTTCATATATTTACGAAAAAATAGATTTTTGAGCACTTTTTTGAGAATGTCAGAAATGTTCGAAAAATTCGATTTATCAGCACTTTTTCGAAAATGTTGATGTAGAATCTGAATGTACGTATATGGCTTAGTATTCGAATGCATTAGCACTTTTTTTGATATTCTGCTTCCTTCTGTATGTAAAATCGATGTGCATTTTGTGTAAATTTACACATTATGCTAATTAAAGGGGAAAATAATCAATATATGAAATTCCTAATTGTACATTAAGATAGACAATCAAAATGTGCATCAAACACAAGATATCAATTTTTGTCACTAGTACTTTTAAAATTTTTATGTATTGATTTTTGCACTTTTGCACATGTGCAACTTAAAAAGCACTGTACTAGCACATTAGAAATGTGCACTATCGATTAGCACTTTAAAAATATCGATTATCACTTTTTTCTACGGTTGCTAAGAAAAGGGTTACGGTTGCTTTGGATACGGTAACCGGTACCATGGTTACAACCACCTTGATTCACTGTATCCATTGCTGATGAGAAACGTCCCTTGGTTACCGTTCTTATGGTAACCGGAACCGTTGCTATGGTAACAGGACCCGTTGGTAGGTTGTCGCGACCATTGCCATGGTAACGGGCTACCTCCCTCGGGGGGGCTGGTGTCGAATGCCCATTTTCCCCCTACTATCATGAGTCGAAGATATTTTACCCTTGATAAAATTATGCAGAAAGAATTCGCGAACTCTCATTGACCGGCCTGATGTAATCTTGTTGCGCTTGTCTTGGAGCTTTTAAAGGCTCTGGTGGTCGAACCATTCTGATGTAGTTGTTTTCATCCAGTTGAACGTTATCATTGATGACAATATCTTTCATGAGCTTTCTTTCAAGTGATCTTTCTTTCATCCGCTCATGAAAGATATTGTCATCAATGATAACGTTCAACTGGATGAAAACAACTATATCAGAATGGTTCGACCTCAAGAGCCTCTAGAAGCTCCAGCACAAGCACAACAAGTTGTTCAGTTGTTCGTTCTTTCAAGATTGTTCAGCTGAGTCAATGAAGAGCAGCAAGGGTCCGTCGTTGATCGATCTTGTAGTCTTTGCTGATAATGATGCGTTCATATTCCTTGCAGATGATAATGATGTTAAAATCATGTGATTCTTTCGACAGAGATTCAACATTCTCAATGAATGCAAACGTGCCTAATACGAAGAGAGTTGCAAAGCCTTTAGTCTTGAATTGACCGCATTGACCATTGATATTAATTATTAGGATGTAAGGCTAGGTTTGTGTCAAAAGTCCCATTTCTATATTGGTGAGCGCCTTGATTTCATTTGAAATATTGCCAAGACCCAAATTGTTTCCAAAGATCTTTGCTGTACATGTAATCTTCTTTTTGTCCATGAGATTCTTCTTGCAAGTGTGGCAGACAATCAATTCAGCTTTAGTGCTGAATTTTTTTGGTAGATATGGTGGCCGTGGTTTTAGCATGTTTAATTTTGCGAGTTGATTTGGAAAGTCCATTTTGCAATATAATTTGTTTTATTTTTAATTTTTTTGTGATGGAAGGGTTACAGATAATGTGGAAAGATTGTTCAATCTATATGTTATAGCAAAATACAACTACTCAGAAAATTTCAGCTGCATATCACTATGGGAAGTGGGTTAAAATTGCAAAATGCGGCTTGGACCAGATGACACGGAAGAAAGTATATAGAAAGAAGGGGATAAAAATAAATACTTATAAGTTAAGATTTAAATAAAAGCACTAAAATTTCATTTAATCTGTTGTGTCAACTCTTCATGACAACAGTCATTAACAGCTAGTTAAACGGCAAAAAAAATATTCCTTTAGTTTGAAGAAAGAATGATACATTTAATGAAAATCAGAAACTAGGTATGACCATGGATTTCATACTAGTAGTTCCACTTCACCTCTTATGATTGTGAAATAAAATTTTGCTTAATGATTGAATCGATTATCAATCAGTTACTCTACTTTGTTCTACATATTAAATTTTTTATATTTTAATATTTCCAGAATACTTAATGAATCATTAATAAGAATACATGTAAACTTAATTAAAAGCATTTAAATAAAAACCATAAAAAGAAAGTAAATTAAAATTACCTCTTAAAATATTAAAATAAGATTATAACATTTTTAAAAAAATTTTAAAATATGAAAAAATATAAGTTATCTAAAATCAATGATATATAATTCTTACTCCACTATCCCAACAACAATGGGTCGCTGCCAAAAGAATACATCACACTGCCACATAGGCCAAGCCAAGCCTCCGTCACAACTCCAGTATCCTTGCTTAAAAACCCCATTTTCATAACTGTATTCAATTAAAGCTTTGCCGAAAGCAGAAATGGTAGAGTTGTATAACTTGTTAATTATAAAGTTAAATAAATTTATACTTATACAATTGAAATTTGAATTAAGACACATAAGGCTATTTAAAATTATAAGTTTATCGAAAATAATATCTTTTTTTAATATTTTTTAAATATTATTACTATTTTGTACAAATTTGTAGATACATACATTTTTTTTGGTACCGTAGCCTTTGGGCCATAGGTGCACTCAATTATGCACAAGCATATGGCTTTGGTTTGGATATATATTTGAGTATCTCAGTAGGCAAGGGACCTGGTTGCGCCTATCTCCTCTCCAGGTATGGATGACTGTTGGCTCCAAGGAGCTCAAAAATCAAAAAACAAGTAATAATATGAATTTCGATCAAACAAAAAACTTTTAATTCAAAACCGTTACTCACAAATTTTTGGATAGTTACAAAAAATATTAGGATAGTTACGATTTGGTTTGGAAGGAATCGTCACAAAAGATTAGTCTTTAGATAAATAACGCTTCGGAATGGGTAATCGTGTGGAGTCAATTTCAGTTATTCAGCTTTCGTTTAGCAAATACAATTAAAAATTAAAGAAAAAAACACCGACAAAAACGCACACAACACATATTACTATGGGCTATTTGAGTCATGATTTTTTTTATTATTAGAAACGGATTTTTGAGTTTCTATTTGATTTTTTTAGATACAACGAAAATTTTCGCAAATCCAATAAATAAAGTAAAAAAAAATAACTGCCAATTAATAAACGAACACAAAAAAATCATAAAATATAAAAAAATGCTGACAATAAAAAAAACTAACAAATATCACAACAAAGGTAAATAATAACAACAATCCAACACACATCTCAAATAATAAAAAAATAAAAAAAATGAAAGAAAGACTCACATTACAATAATAATTGATACTTCATTGAAATTAGAATTCATTAATTGGATTTGAATTTTTAAATTTCGAAATTTTTTACTAATTTTGACTAGAAATTCCGATAAATCATCTTCGAACATTTTTTATCGATAGACAAAGATAGATTAAACATTCTATTTCTGAAAATTTTAAATAATATTTTGATTTCGTGATGGAACCTCAATTTGATAGAGTTGCAACTCGTGACGAATTGTTCTTTTTTTCTTTTTGGGCTAATTCGATATCGGTCCCACCAGTGTGAATCGAACATTATTTACTCTTTAAATATTTTCTTGCTTATCTTTTGCAAAAATCAAAATATCATCCAAATATATGAGTTTCTTTCTTATTTAAATCGCCCAAAACTTCCCCCATTAGCCCCGGGAAAGTCGCTGGGGCTGCAGCAATTCCAAAAGGCATTCTTTTGAAACAGTATTGACCCTAAATTGTTGAGAATGAGGTCTTAATCTTTGACTCATCTTCTAATTCTACCTGAAACTCAGAGTTTTCCAAATCGATGATACTAAAATTTTGCCCAATTTAGTGTATTCACCATATCGTCTACGTTTGGCATTGGAAACGCTGGTTGGGCGGTTATTTTACTCAACTGGCGAAAATTTAGACACTTGATAATCCTACTTTTCATTCTTCCAAACACATACCCAGTGAACGTTCCAAGGAGTACTACACTTTTCAATAATATCATTTTCTTTGAAGTGTCTTATAATATCATCTAGTTTCCCTTCAAAATGTTTCGGTTATCTTTATATTTTTATCAGTTCGTATTCTTCATATATTTCTATATTATGTTTGGTTAACGAAGTATTTCCAATACCTAATTTATCAGCCATGAATATTGATACGTATTTATTTAAAAGTTACATAAGCTAATTGTCAGTTGTAGTATTATATTATTCTTTTATTCTTTTTAATCTATCTTCCTCAGAAGGACTATCTCTAATTGCCAATATAATATCAAAATTTGATGCTTCTTTTTTAAACTTTATTCCACATTTATCTATAATTATAATTTCTATAATTATATAGAAATTTCTATAATTACCTTTAATTGTACAGTCCTTTAGTCTCATAATTTACAAGTTCTGAGTCATTTAAACAGTGACTTTGCTTTTTTGTGTCTTTAATCTGAATGTTTTTCAAACCTTTGATTAAATCTGCTCTAATGACATTTACTCGGGCTCCTGTTTCTAAAAGACACTGAACAACTTTATCTTTTATACAAAATTCTACACTTGGATGTCCTTTGAATTTTTTATAATTTTTGTCAAACTTTGGTATTTTCAAAATACCTGTTGAAATATTGCTTTTCTTTCTTTCTTTTCTATATCAATGCTATCACATTTTTCATAATTTCCTTTATTCAAACTATCTAATTCACACATCTGTAGAGGAATATTTTCTTACATACATTCACACACACATTCATACGTACCATCAAACATACATCTGCATTAATTTTCTAATGAAACACACTGATCACATCTCCCTGTGATCGAACGTCCTCGTTTCCCTCATCCTCTCTGAATTTCCTGTAATTTCTTGGGTATTCTTGACTTGCAAAATTTTCTTTTCTATCGGTTTCTTCGGCACAGACCCATCTTGAACAGTTTTCTCTTCCATACAATTAATCATCTATTTCGTTCAATTCTGCTACTCTTTATTTACTATTTGTATACGTCTACCTGTTTCTATATCTTTTATTCGAGTTATTTTTCCTATCGTTTTCCAATCGATTTCTTCCATTATACTGTTTCCATTGATCGCTTTCCTTAAACTTATTCTGGTTTTCATAACTTTATGTTCTTGTTTCCCCTTTTATTGCAATTATTGCATTCCACATTTGGACAATCTCTTCTAACATGTCTTTGTTCATGACATTCCTAACAAGTAATTTTCGTGAAATTAAAATTTCTTCTTGTATCTTCTAGAATTTTTCTATTCCGTAGTCTTATTGTTCTCCTTTTATATTCAACTGTTTTCCATTCATTTTCTCTTTTTGTATTATATGCTGCCACAGATACGTTTCCTATCTTTTTATCATGTTCAAACATTTTCGTTAGTACCTCTTCAATCTCATCAGATTTCATGATACATTGAACGGTTATTTGTTTTTCTACGAAATCATCATCTATAAAATTAGCGTATACTAAATTCGATTAATTAATTCTTTCTTACCCAACTTTTTCTCAACTGTTTTTTCAATTAATTCGTCTGCCTTCTTAAATATTATTGTTGAATCGCTTGCACCAATTCTCAAATCTAAGATTTCTTTCCCTAAATCTAGTATGGTTTTTTCCTTGTAGAAAGCTGCTCTTATGTTTCTCTGGGTTCTGTTTCATACTTTATTATTGCATCCGGAGGCATGTATGGTGTTACTAATAGGATGTTCCTTTCCTTTGATAATCCCTTTATCTTCGCTTGAATATTGAAGTTCTTTATAAGTGCTTCCTCCTTTTTCTCAGATCTGTCGAATGTCTCTGAATCTTTGATGTTCGGAGTCACATAGTCGTGTGTCACCTTATTAAGAACACCAATATGACTTAATATTTTTATTATTACAACAAGTTTGATTGTCCTCAGGACAATCCTTGTTAAAGCTTTCGTAAGATTGCATCAGTTTATTGATTATTGATTTTAATTTTATTATCTGAGCAAATATAGAAATAAATAAATGGTCAAAATATTTAAACGAAATTAATGGATAAAAATTAAAATGATTATTAATTATTTAAAAAATATTAATTCAGTTTATTTATTTAAAGTTGAAAATAAAATTAATAAACTTATTTAAAATTTTATAATTATTTTAAATTAGAAAATAATTTAAACATTACATATATCTTCAGATAATAAGAATTCAAATATTAATCATCCATCTGGATAGGAGAGACACATTTCCAATTCAGCATACAAAATTCAAATACAAAATATCAAACATTCAAAATATTCCTCACAAAAAGAATGGTAAAACATTTTTGGATTCCTTATTTATTATATTTTATTTGGTTATATTTTTGTCGGAAGGATTTTTAAAAAAGAAAAATTGGTTTTCTAGACTCGACGTAGTCACTTTTTAATAATAATTTCTCGTGTTAATAAACAACAGGTAGTTGTATGTGTGAAACGGTGCTCATAAGACTAATCTTCCTAAAAATGGGATTTTCAATAAATTAATTAATCAAAAATTTTCAAGTCGAACTGATTTGTATGAGATTTCCTTTTGATCTCACAGTTTTACCGCACCAAATCACAAATTAATAAATGCTCTTCATATCTGCCCAGCGGCTCGACCGAACAATTCAAATGAGTTTTGTTCCAAGAATATCAATCACAAAATGATTAAATATTTGAAACTTACGATTTTTTAATCGATTTTAGCATTATAATTTTTTGACTTGATAAATTTAGCGAATGTATTTGCATATATACATCTAATAAATAATCATTTTGCACATTTAAACGAGAAAAGAAGCACGAGAAAAACGTTTTTTTACAAAATATTTTGTAATATATAAATATATAAAAGTTAATCGAAAGATTTTAAATGTTATTTTTTATTGAAATAATAAACAAAAACTACCTTATCCAATCTATAAAATGCGAAATATTCCCCAATAGAACTTGTCACTATCAGCAAAAAAATCCACATTTATTTTATATGAACATTGATTAAATAATCGATTTAAAATTAATTATTATTTAAATAATTTCGCATTATTTCGTTTTATTGAAATAATAATAATCAGTTTGAATGGCTAAGGCTGACTTCTGAATCATTATTATTTGAACCTCAATCATAAATACGTGAAAACAAGATGTTTTATTCAAACCAGAATCCTGAATTCTTTTTCTCTAAGCATTATTATCCGAAATCTGTACAATCCTTCGAAACTGTTCCCTATTTAGAATAAGCCTGATCAATTTTTCATATTCCATATGTTCCACTCTTTAAAATAATTTTTAATAGTCTATTTTTCAGTTTACTCTTCCCTTATTGATAACTTGGTTGTCTTAGTATTGTAATCTGATGGCCATACTTTTTGAGCTTTCATTTTTTGATGGTCTTTTTTACTGATTCTGATCTTTCACCTTTTATTTCTGTCAATCTCTTCCAGACAAAGTTGTTTTCTTTTCCTTCCACGTGATCTTCATAATTCTTCTTAAGCCATTATTTATATTAAGGATATGACTTCGGAATAGCAATTTAGAGGCATACCAGTAACAAATGATATTTTACTAGATAATCATAAAACTATATACAATTGTATTCAATTATTAAAAATGTCACCCACCATGTAGTCTTAAGATTTGTATGCTACCACATCATTACGGTCATAGTCAACTACGAATGCGCCTATTCATCAAGAATAAAAAGATAACTGCAAATGCAAACAGTTTTTCTACTGAGTATTAGAGAGGAGCGATGTTTTGTAAAGCTTTTATTGACTTCTCAGCACATAAATTACTGTGGTGCGTTGTTATATGGGATGGATTATGTGACCAGTGTTTCTCCAGGCAGCATAAGTCCTTTGAATGAGGAAGAACTACATCATGCAGAAGGTCGTACTGCTCTGGACAGTACAATTGATCACTGAAACATGCGTCACGCCACAAATCTGCATATTTGTTCTACATGTTCTCGCTCAGTAGCCAATAGTTTGTAGGCTAACAAAGTGTTGCGGTCGAAAATTCATTTATCAACACATACATGCAAAAGAAAAAGAAACAGGACGTCGCTATAATACATTTATTTGAGCACAATACCACAATACATAACAAGAAGATCATAGATCGAGTCCCGAGATCTTGAGGTTGTCCCTGAGCACCCGTGAAAGTGGCCAGTTTGAGCATAGAGAATCCCTGGTTGATGCTGGAAAAGTTGATGCAGGTTGAATTTCTGGAAAACGGGTGCTGCTGCGGTATCCCTAATGCCTAAAAGGGATTCTACTAGTAATGCTAATCCTCTGATTTCCATTTGCAAATCAGGCCCTACCAATATATTCTCGAAGAGATGACGGTGAATAGCGCTTATAACTTCATACTCGTCGGGTTGTCCTATGACATCTGTCTCGGTTATGCCGTGGCAACCAGTGCACCATTCATCTATGTGTGCACGAGACTTTGCTAATGTATTCAAGAGGATTTGTCCATTATAATCCATGACGACGGCGGACACCACATGGAACATTTTGTGGTCATCCCTGGCGAATTCTGCATCGAGAAATCTTAGGCGGCTTTGCATTTCTGTTAGGGGCAGCACCTTCCTTAAAAAGGAAGCTCGTTGAGTTATTAATTTTTCGCTAACACGCATATCTGAATGGATGCGTAAAAAAGATTTCGTTTGAAATTAGTTAATAGTGTTGTTGAAGAGGATATATTCTATGGCAAATATGGCCACACCTCGGACTGGTAGTAATCGCACATCGTTTAGTTTTTCTTTTTCGTCCGTATCCATTTTATCCGGAAATTGTATTTGTATGGACCTAAGGACGGGTAAATTAAATTTTGACATACCATCCTCGATAATGAGTGAGGAAGAGACTGCATGTATGCACATTCCTACTACTCTAAAGTGTGGATTGTTTGAAGTTGTTGGAATATTTTCCCGATAAACCCCCATAATGTCAGAGACGCGGAATAATCCAGCGCCGTTTACTTTTACAACTCGCATACGCTTGTTGAAATCGTTATATACAAGTGTATTAGGGTATGTGTTTGGGGATGGGTATTCCCAACAAATTATGGGTTCTTTTCCTTCGCTTCGCGTATTCGAGTTTTGTGAAAGGGGATATATGTTTTAATTCTTTGGTCACGCGTCGATCTTGACAAAACACATCGGATTTGGCAATTTGTCCTTTAAGCACGGATTCTCTTTATGAGAATCGATTTTAAGATGTTGAATGTTCATTTGCTCTGAATGGCAGAGCTTGAATAGAATCTGATTGAATAGGATTTTGGTATTTTTGTCGCATCTTCTGGAGGAATTGTTCTGCCTCTCTCGATACTGGTTTCATTTCTAAAATTACAAAAAGTAGATAAATTGTGTTCTTTTCAACACAATAGAAGTATAAAAAAATAAACAGATATATATGAGATTTAAAATCTCTATGCCCATACAGCATTTATATATGATTTTTATACATGTGTAGAATTTACGTACATCCCAGGCAGGTATTTCCCTAGGGATGTACGATACAAGTTTAAAGCCAAACGTTTCTTTTTGTATTTTTTATATGTTTCTATGATTCCATATATTGCAAGAAGTAAAAATAGAACAACACTTATACCAAGTAATATGAATGACCAATGATGATGCTCGTGGATTCCATTATATATAACTGCTTTTGGTCTATGTTCCTCAAACGGTGCTTGTTTAGTTGTTATCACATATTCTGTAGTAGTTGTAACTTGTCTTTTTGTATTTGTCTCTTTAATGGAAGTCATCAATTTATGAATTTCGTCTAAATATTCTTTTATCTGTACGTCTTGATGTTGTGAGTCGTCATATTTTGTTAACTGTGTTTCCTGAAATATAATAATGTATTTTAATTTTCCAACGTTTAGTAGTTATTATTTTGGTGTGATATTGATTAGAATTATTCGTCGATATGTTCCAGCTTAATTGTATGACAGTTACCAGATCTGTTTCMTAATAAATAAATAAATTCATAGTTGTAGAATKTTGTTTATTATTTATCGGTAGATTATTTGTTTTGTTGWGTATTTGTCGTGTTTTTATTTAAAAATAAAATAACTCTTGTTTTGTTTTATAAAAATATATTTACGTATCTACAATTAATTACAAACTCAAATGAAAGGATAATGTTTTGTTTGGTCCCTGGCCGATTTTATATTAAACTCCAGGAGCCTTCAGCGACAACTCGGGTTGATTAAAATTTTGTGAGTTTTTTAGTCACACTTTACATCGTGATCCTTTTATATAAAGATATAATGACTTTAAATAATAATTAGACTTTATATTTTAATGATTACTTTTCGTAATTTGAACACTATTTCAGCGTGGTCAGTTATAAGTCATACACTATTTCAGTGTAATTAAATATTGTGAAATATCAAAATTTTATAATCATTTATATACTCCTC
>MQRK01225060.1:3397-14695 GCA_001938485.1 Girardia tigrina
ATTTTTTAAAATACACAAATATTAATCACTATTTAAATTTATTATCATTTAATAGAGATTTTAATTATAAAATTTTAAAATATTTATATATCTATATTTTATTAATTATTTATGGAATTTACTTTTTAAAATTAATTAAGATATTTTTTATAACTGTTTAAAAAATTTTGGTTTTAAATATTTATTTTGCAGATTATTTATAACAATTAATTATTTTCAAATTAATAAAATTTTTAATATTATTTTTGATTTATTAAAAATATAAATATGATTTTTAAAAATATCGAAAATTTAAAAATATCAAAAATTTAAAGATCACCAAACAGAACCCCGACAGAAATAATATAACACATTTCAAAAACAAATTTTAAAACCCTTCTTTCTTTTGAGTGCACTGAAAAGGAATTTTTATTTGTCAATTTTTATCGATTGGAGAGATAAAAATTGTGATAAAATTTGTTTTGTTAATTTTTATTTGATCAAGTGGTAAGGAAAGATAGCAAAATACAAATATCCTGTAAATTTCAGCTCGACAACATCATTGGAAAGGGGTTAAAATTGCAAAAAAATAATTTAAACATTTGTAGATAATCGTAAAACGATTTTTGCCATTAAATTTCAAATTAATTTTTTAAGATTATTTGAATTTTTCAATCGATTCATTAAAGCAAAATACAACTACCCTGAAAATTTCAGCTCCATACCATCATGGGAAGTGAGTTAAAATTGCAAAATGAGTCTGGACACGGGATATGATGACATGAAGAAAAGTATATAAAAAGAAGGGAAGGAACATATTTAAACATGGCTTAAAAATGACATTGAACGATTTTTATGAAGATTTATTCCTTTCGACTTCAGGGAAATCTATTAAAGTATTTCTTATAATTCAATTATGTTTATGGACATCTCTAAATTTACTTTTTGATTTTTATTTTCAAGAATCACGAAGAGCGACCTCAACTATTTTTATTGCATCAGATTTGATAGTAAACTTAGTAAAGACTTATAACACAAATTGTATTTTAACTGAAAATCATTTGGTTTCTAAAATAGATGACTTTAAATCATCAATATTCACATTCAAACAATTAAAAGAAACATAAATTATTAACAAGAAATTCCATATTTATAACCAGTGTTCAAATATACCGCAAAAAGATGAAAAATATAGAATAAAATTATAAATTATTAATTTTAATTTCAGTTAAATAAAAAGAAAACTAATCAATTAAGCTTAAAATATTGAATAATAAATAAAATAATTAAATAATTCTTATCCTCAAATATAAAATACAATTCACATTACGTTTATTTATTTTTAATCATTAAAGGTATTTTATCAAAGATCAAAAGAAATTTTTAAAAATCAAATGGTTTTTCAAAAAATACTAATTTTGAATAAAAATAATAAAATAATAATTGCATGAGATTCTGTCTCTCCACAGAGAAATCGTTGCCATAGAAATTTATATAGAACGGTTTGGATGCTGCGAGCTAAAAATAATAACTGATAGATTTTTCAATCAGTGTTTTATGCGTTATTATTTCATGTAAAATATAATTTTAAGAAACAAAGTTTTATCTAACTGATTTGCTGCTGTGTTTCTTTTTCGAAACACTGAAGAATTCATCGGTTCTATTTTCTTTTCTATGAAATATTATCATGTAAACATTTTTCCTCCTAAAATTACAATTGTTAGTGATAAACAAAATTAGTGGAAAAAAAGAAAATTTTCATTAATAAAAATATGATTATTAACTTTATTAAGAATGTTGTTTTTTTGAGGTTATATATTTTCAAAATATAATTATCGATGAAATAATTATTAATTAAAAATAATTTTTGTTTTACAGGAGCAAGTTTAATATGTTATTCAATTTTACTGGTCTTCTGAATTATAATTTTTAAATATTAAAAAAAATTTACTTGATGAATAAATGAAAAAGTTTTTTGAACAATTAATTATGTTCTGCAATTTTTGATATGTCTACACTTTTTGGTATACAAAAAATTGCTTTAAACATTTCATCTTATTTCGTTCATATATTTCTATTTTAAGTACTTAAAATAAATATACTAATGAGATACATTCTTAAATTTTCAAAATTTAACCTGATAAAATACTTTTTTTCAAATTAGACTTTAAATTCTGAAATAAATATGTTTTTTAATAAGAATTTATTTCGTAGAATATTGTTTATTCTTGTATAAAATACAATAAAATACTAAAAAAAATAAAAAAAAATTATATATATAAATATATAATTCTAAATTGTTATATATAGAGACAACAAAAAGCCCAACTATTATTACAATCATGGAAAAAACTTAAGTCATATGTGTAAAAATGCATGATTTGATTTGAGATTCTGCTTCCTTTCATTTTGACCATCATCATCCTACTAATACTAGGACATCCTGAAAAGTCAAATTACTGTGGCAGCATTCATATGTGTTACAATAACCTGCTACCTTGTTTGTAAGGTCTTGTAGACGTCAACCAATTAGAAAATAGGATATACTCGATTGGTTGACTATATCTATTTCAGAATAAATGGAAAATGAAGTACAGGCACAACGCGAAATCATTTGTTTCGTCTGGAAGGAAGATACATGGCGAACTAAAATTATGCAACGTTTATCTCGTCTGTTTAGTGATGCAGTCATGCTCCAAAGTGCCGTCTACAAGTGAAAATAAGAATTCGAGAATGATCAAAAATCGTAGAAGGACGTTGCCAGAAGCGGTCGACCAACACCTCATCAACTGTGGAAAATGCAAAAGCAATTAAGGAAATACTTGACGGTGATCAACGTCACTATTTAGGATATCACGGTACTACCAACATGCCTCCAAGTTCTGTACACAGCGTCATGATTATAGAGCTCAAAAGAAAGAAATTTTCTGCTAGATGGATGCCACGACTTCTTACTCATGTCATGAAACACAATCACCTGACAGCTTGCCAACAACTGCTGCAAATGGTAACAACCTTAGTGAGGAATTTTAATCGAAAAACGGTTCACTTGACATGATCTGGCTGCCGTTTTACCTTTTTGAGACAAAGAAGTATTCGAAGCAATGGTACCGCCAGAAAGTCGGTCTCGCGATATATCAAGAAAAAATTGTATCCTCTGTTTTCGAATAATGGTCATTGTTCGGAACTTAAATTGTTATTTTTATTTTGTTATTTATTTCGAAAGGTCTTCCGAACTTCAAAAACTGAAATTCAAAAATCAAAGATCGAATATTTGAATGATAATTTCCGATATATTTCTCGCCCTTTTGTTTGCTTTTCTTATATAGATATAATATGTATAAATAAAAATAATAAAATTATTTAAATGAGAAAAATTAATTACAAAAATCGAATATTTAAATTTAAAAAACTGAGTTTTAACTCATTTAAAATTCGTGTTATTATTTGGATTCGAGTCATGTGATTCGTTTCTTTGTAATTTGCTACCATCAATTGAAATCAATTAAGTGTGTGATGTTTTTTTTATTTTATTTTGTACTCGTGTAATTTGTGAAATACTCGTTCTGATTGTCTGGCCGATCAAGTATTGATATAACTAAAGATAATTCCGTTGAATTGACTTTATATAAATGAATAAAAATAAATAATCTTATTTTAATGAAACTGATAAACGGAACATTTTGTGAAACTTTCCAATACAAGTACAAATTATCAGCATATAAAAACTTGATGATACAACTGATCGATATCAGTGATTACAAAATGATTTCTACCAAAATATATAAAATACAATGGGCCCAGCAAACTGATACGAGCTCTCATATGATTCAAAGTGCGCCACTTCTGCCACCGTCCGGTCTTCGGGTAACTCGGGGATTGGGCAGAACAGGCATACTAGATCAATGAAAGCATTTTGAGATATCCTCTATTGTTAATAATATTATGTGAAGTTTTGGTGTACTTCATAATTTTATTTGCTTGACAGTTTTGGCAGTTGCGAATCCCTTATCAAATTGCACTCTTGATGTAGGGTTATAAGTAACGTTTATTTAATAATTGCAATGTAGTATTTGCTCCTGCATGATATAAGTTGTGAAATTTAGATAACTCTAAGTATCGGTAACATTCAAAGGAATTTCTTTTGACTTGTCGATGAGTAGGTAATCCTTTGACTTACCTATCACCAGTTTAGAAGGGTGGATGTTTTGAAGTGAAGCATCTTTCTCTTGATATTCCATAAATTCTTTGATAGTGATAAGAAATAATTCTGGAAAAAAATCTGCCGCCTCGTTTTCTGATCCTTTGAAATAATTTTCTTCCTTATCAAGCTTCGAGAGGAATTGAATCTATCGCCATTGAAGATTTAAGGGGTTTTCATTTTTTTCAAATAAAGAAATGATTGTAGTCTGTTTGTACTCTAAATTTACTATTTTTATGTAGTGTTTAAAATATTGTTAAACTGTAGGAACTATTGATAATAGCTCGAGACCTAAAGTAAAGTACCTTTTTCCGAGATTACTAGTTTTCTGGAAAAACATAACTGGTAGTATATTACCTTCTATGTCTGTCTGGTTGAGACTAATTCCCACTGCTGGTTTCGAAACATCAGAGCATAAAACGAAAGGAGTGTTGGCATTTGGTAGCCCCATTGTTTTTATATTTTAAAGTTTTGATTAAGGATTTTTTACGCTTGCTTATGTTTTTTCTTTCCAGTTGAATTTAGTCTTTTATTTACTGCCCAGAGAGATAAGTTCGTGGAGTAGGGCTGGTGTTTCCAAAAATTTTTTGCATAAGTCACTGGTAGAATGTGATCACTCCAATAAATCTTCGTAGAGCTTAGGAGTATCACAGTGATTTAATGGCATTAACATTCAACATATTTTTGTTAATAGCTTTGACATTGAGTGTAAAATATTGAACCCAAAGAAATCAACGTTTGGTTTATTTCAATTGCATTTGTTAGTGTTGATTTTCAGTTTAGCAGTATTTAATCTACTCGTAACTTCTTTTATCTATTTGCAGTGGTTGACTTATGTTTTCGGAAATACAACTATAAAATTAATAAAAGGTAGAGCGACACATAATTACATTCCATGTCCAAAATTAGTGATGAAAATTGTCTTTTGCTTGTTCACTTCATCGAAATGAATTTGATGATATGTGTTGTGTTTTGTTATTTCTATTTCTATTTTTATATAATCTTTATAAAATTTGCGTTTTTTAATTTTTAGTTTGTTGTTAGAAATCCTCGATTTTATGTGGGGTCGAATTTTAATGTAAAGTTTTTTATTAAATTTTAAATGAAATATTTTATTTTAATAATAATTACAAATGCTTTATTGTTATTGTTTTAATGGATTAATAAAATTGTTAAAATGACTTTGACAATTTTAAAAACAAATAAATCTTACTTCGATATGAACTTTCTTTTTATTTAAGAATCACAAATAATGAGTTCGGTAAACGATGAATTTTTTAAAGAGTTGAACGTTATTAAAGATCTCAGTTTAAATTCACTGCATGCGCTATTTCAAAAATCTACAATCGAGGTCACGATTTCCCCTATTATTTTTTGGCGATCCGTTTTTCCAGACAATTACGATTTTAAACCGATGAGCAACATGACAGTACTAACTTAACCCGAGATGGACAACGACGTCAGACAAACTAAAGACGAGCTCGATGATAATGATATTTACTCAAGTTGCAGTTCGCCGTTGCTCTCATACTTAAGGATCCATAAAGCCAACATTACAATATGCATTCTTAGAATTTATGCAGTGAAAGCCGCTTAATAGGACCACTGGTTAATAGGACCAGCCGCTTAATAGGACCAAATTCTGTGGGACCAAATCATTTCCTATGTTTCGAATATTAAAGCAGCCGCTTAATAGGACCAGTAAAAGTCGGTTAATGGGACCACTCATGAAATTGTTTGATCCTTCAAACAACATGAAAGTCATGAAAAACGTGTTTTTAGCGTAGGTCATACACCCACCACAATCAACATACACATACACACGTAACAAAGAAGCAGGTCTTGACTGAATTTGTATTTACTGTATTTGTTCTTATCTCTTTAGCTGCAGAGAGCACCTGCTACATTTGTAGCACACACACACAGGACACAGCAAGAGGAAAAATGTCCTGCAAGCAAACGTACAGTTAGTGGCGGTAGTCCCATACACTTACCATCCCATGTACACATGTGTGTGTGTCGCCTAATTCGACATCAATCTTGCTAGAGCACAATGGGGAGGGTTGCAGACTACCTGCTGATGAGAGCTGCAGCAAGCTCACACCCTCTTATGAAATCGTCACCACCAACCTCTCTCTTGCTGGTAGGACGCTTCTTCTCTTGCTGTGTGGGTGTGTGCCGTGCGCTGAGTGAGAGAGGATAGAGCAGATTAGAGTGAAAGTTGCCGAATCCTAAGTATGCTGATGTGAAAAATAAATAATACATCATTCATCAGGTGCATGCTTGACACGCTGTCTGGACATTTGATTCTACAGTTGATTCTACATTTGATTAATCAGTGTGCTCACCATGCTTCTTTTATCTTCCCTGGCTAAATTCCAAGATTATAAATCAAGATTATTACAAGTGTGAATACCCAAAGGCTGAATGCAACCATGACAACTGTCATCATATTAAAATACAGTAAAGTAGTACAGAACTGTATCGCCCAATACTGTACATAGTTAAAGCGTTTAACGTACTGTTTATACGAAGTGTGTACTTCAGAGCTCTCAAACTGTTTAGACCATCGCAATCGGTTTGCAGGCAGTTTTAAACCGAAGGCGACATTTAAAAACGCGCGAAATGTTGTAGCAACTTGAAAAGTGTACTTTGTCAAAAAATAACACCACTTCGCTTAATGGGACCAGTCGGTTAATAGGACCAGTTGGGCTTGGGACAAATGTGGTCCTATTAAGCGACTTACACTGTAGTAGATTTGGGAGATCTGATCGAAAATATTGATTATTCTGGGCAGAGATTTTAGACTTGGTCTGGTTTTTGCATTTTTCGTGACTATGAATAAAAGAGATGACAAGTTGCTGTTACTTTCTCTTACGATATGGTCTTTGAGTAACGCTTCAAACATATCCTTATATCATTCACAACAATTCCCAACAGACAAGTTGATGGATGACCAGAGATTTTGGATCTTTAATGGTGGTTAATTTGTCAGCTGGTGCTGAATCTCGGAACAGTTTTCGATTTTTGCAGGTTGTAATACTCTACTTGCCCATGGTTGGTGTGTGTATGTGATTTTCTTTCTTTTGCTTTTGTACAAAGTCTTGGGTTGATTAGTTGTTCTTTGTACATAAGGATTCCTGTGTGTGAGGAGTGTGATTGTGTTGTTCTTCAAACATGCTTGTATATTCTGTGTGTGTGTTTATTTTTATTTTTTTATTCACCTTGGAAAGGAAATCATTCACAAATTAAATTTGTCCTTTGGTAATATTTCCGATGACCTACTGGGTCAATTAAAGACATGTATGAATCTTAAAGAATCAATAATAGAGTCAATTAAGGCAAACTATATTGGCTAACAAATGTTCAACTGAAAAGACGTTCAAGGATTCCCGATCAGTCAACCGTTGTTTTAGCTTTTCATTCTCATAATCTGTGTGGTTAAATCAAAGTGAAAATAACTTAAAAAAAAGAAAATATAAATAAATAATTAAGTGAAAATAAATCTGTTGAAAAGGAATTATGTCAAGGAAAAATTCGATGCTGTTATCGTTGTATCTAACTATCAGACTCTGTTAATAGTAAAGCAAATTTTGGAGGAGGTTAGAGATGTTCCGACATACTTATTTGGGGAGAGTTAAAAAAGTTGTGATTCTGCGACAAGGAAAATTGGAGGCTAAAATTGCAAAAAAGGCGTTACATATTTATGGCCAACTTCTTATCAAATTGATAACATTTATTATATGAATTAAATAAAAGATAAATTAATGGATAAATTAATCGATTCCAAAAATTAATCAAAGAAAATAATAAAGGCTACTTACTTACCGTGTTTGCCTGCTGGAGTTTTTTTACCTTGATTATTAATAAAACTTTATTTGTGACGAGGTTATTTATTTTTTTTTCTTGATACTGTTTGATATTGTTTGTTNTTGTTTGATACTATTTGATAATAGTCATTTTTTTTGTAACGTAAGTAAAAATAGTTGGTCCATTGGTTCCACAGGATCAACTATTTTTACACAGTTCATCAGTTGGCGAATGTCAGTTACTGTAAATCTTAATTTTTTTAACGAAGGGATATGAAACTGTATATGTTTTTCACTGAAAAGTTTGATTTTGTTGCTATTTACATATATTAATTAACACAGTTTTGATTTGCAGTCCTGCTGTAAAAGAAGTTAAGATACACCGCTGATACATGTGCTCATAAATTGATTAAAAATTGAATTACCTGATACTCGACTTCAATGGGAAGGTGAAGATAGACTGAGTGTTTGACCTCACTGTGTCCTTGGTTCTTTTGTACAAAGATTTCCAGATATCCATGAATAATTGCATTTCAACACTAATTGATCGAATCTTTGGTAGTAGAGGCATTTCTGCAATTTATCGGTTTTAAGTTTAATTCAGTTTCTATCTCTTCTTTTTTTACATGTGGATTTTAGATTTTAGGTTCAATTGCCGTTATTTGTCTATTGTCTAACAAAAACTATACTAAATAATACTTATTCTAAATAACAAGAGTTATCGCTTGAGTTCATGTTTCCGATATTTGTATATGATGATAATTATGAATATAAATAATAATAAAACTTAAGCAGTTGCCCAAGAATTTTATGAGTTTCAAAAACTGGTTTCGGTCTTAGCATCATGTATTTATCAGGCATTTCAAAACGTAAATTGTGTGGCAATATTTGAATAACTTTTCCATCAGTTTTCTCATCAAATCTACAATCTGTATTGTGTATTACGGTCTATCTCAACATCCGCCATATTAGCAACTTCTGTTTTATTCTTATAATCAGCAGAAAGTGTCACTTTTTATCTAATAAAAGACGATTATAATTCTTTGATATTATTATATCTTAACTAATGTCTGATTTTCTGATAGAGTTAACAATTTTTACGGGTTTATTTTATCTGAGATCTATTTTTAACATTCTCTGAGTTTAATTAGAATTCATTCTCTTAATTAAAATTTCTTTATTAAAAGAATCCTTTACTCATTTTCATCAAAATGTTCTTTGATTAACTGTAATTATAAATCATTTAACGCTTTTTGATCTTAATGTTTTACATTAACGCAAACATTTTGTAACTAATGTTTATACATTGATATCTTAATTATTTTTAATGTCCTAGTATTTGCATCATGAACTCGTTACACTGCAGGCATTTAACTTTTGGATAGCTGGACATTACCGACTGAGTCAATTCTTAGTGCTTTCATTTTTTATTTGTAAATAGATGATAAAATTAATGAAAAAATAAATCAAATTTAAAACGAACTGGTAATGAACAAATTGAGGGCTGATAGAAACTAGGCATATTAAAAACAACATAAAAATCTTTTTTATGTGAATATGTATGTAAGAAAAATGTTTGTTGTTGAAAAAAAGATTTTGATATTTCAAATACTAAATTTGTAATAAAGTAACAGTAAAGATATTTAAAAAAATTCATTTTTTTATTAATAGTATGTGGGTCACTGAAAAAAATCATTTCGACATGTTGATATTCTTGGCGATTTTTAGTACGCGGACTTTGTCATCACTTGGGGAAAAGGCCTTCGTGTAAATCTTAGGAATTATCTGCAAAATATTATGAAACAACAATATCGTGTGATAATTGAGAAGATTATAAAGAAAATATGAACGTCTTGCAGCTGTCAGTGCTAAGAAAGTAATTCAGCCCTCATTATGGCTTAAAATTGTGAATGAAAAAAATTATGAATAAAAAACCTCGAGAGATCTTGAAAATCTGGAACACTAACATTTGAATCTTAAAAAGAAGAATTTAATCCAAGAATGAAATAAAGATAAATATGACAATGTTGCTGGAAGATGATCTCTTTAGGAAGAAGATAATCGTACATGTACGATAAATAATTATAATGTATTGTTGGTAATAATTTTATTATTTTATCTGAAAAGTATTTTCTTCAGAAATAAAGAAAAGAAAACAGAAAATGTAGATTTAAATAATAAAAAAGTAATGAGTATATTTAACACAATAATATTAGGGTGAACCAAAAGTCTTTTGGTATTTTTTATTAAAAATTTAAACATAATTTTACAACAAAAAAAAACATTTAAGTCTCAAAGTAAAGGCCATTTGAATCTATAGCTTGAACCAATCTATTGGGAAATTGTGCGATCCTGCTGCGGTACCAATCCTTGATCTTAGAAGCGAAGAACTGGTGAGACCCGTTTTCGACCTCGACCAGATTATTGAAGCTGCGACCACGAAGAAAGTGTGCCATAGAGCGGAAAAGGTGATAGTCGGATTGCTCAAGATCCGGACTATAAGCTGGGTGTGGAAGAAGTTCAAAGGCGTCGAGATTTTTGATTTTTTCCTTTGTTTGTTTGGTGGTGTGCGGTTTTGTATTGTCCTGTTGTAGAAGAACTCGCTTTCGAATAATCAAAGCGGGGTATTTCTCGCCAAGTGCCGCATACATTCGATCAAGTTGGGCGCAGTAAAAATCAGCGTCGATAGTACGACCATTTGGAACCAGCTCGAAGTGAATCACTCCTTCGAAATTCCACCAAACACACAAAAGTGCCTTCCTTGAGAAACGATCTCGTTTCACTACCGGTTTCACCATTTTTCCTGGGTCCAATCATTGATTTTCTTGGTCTGGATTACTGAAGTAAACCAACTTTTCATCGCAAGTTACAATTCGATGGATGAAACGGTCATCACGCGGATTTTCAAGCAATTTTTGAAAAGTTTCGAAACGCTTTTCGGCTTGAATTTGTGTCAATTCATGAGGTACTTCTCGACATCATCTATTGACCTTGCCAATTACGTGAAGGTGTCGTACAATGGATGTTTGAGGAATATTGAGTTCGGCCGACAATCTACGAGTACTTATTGACGGATTTGTCTCGACGGCTTCACGAATTGCTCCGGAATCTACGGTGATAGGTCGGCCTGAACGTGCATTGTCTCTGAGGTCAATGTCTCCTTCGTAGAACCTTTTGAACCAATTTTGTTCAGTACGATTTGAGACCACATTATCGCCTTCAACTTCGCATATCTTCTTTGTTGCTGCAGTTGCGTTTAAGCCCTGTTTCCAGTAATGGCGTAAAAGAACACGAATTTCAAAATTTTCC
>MQRK01225071.1:1137-12026 GCA_001938485.1 Girardia tigrina
ATTGATGACATAATCACTGCTTGCCTATATAAGCAGATTTAAAATTCATTTCTTTCTTGAGACCTGACGATGACGGTTATACCGTCGAAATTAATTGTCATAAAAAATAAATTTAACAATTGATAAAAATTTTAAAAAGAAACAAAATAGAACACAAATCTGCCATTGTAAAAATAAAAGCTAAAGTAATTCATAAAAAAACATAGCATAGAAGTTTAGACAAAAATGTTTCCCCAAATTGAAAATAAATTTTAATTTTACCCAAAAATTTGAATTTGCCCAAAAATTCGGTTATCCCAACATTGGAATTTGCCCTAAAATTGGAGACATATTATAAAAATTTACTAAAATATTGTACAAAATATTATTATCTTTTTAATCTCTTTTGCGATGAATAAAATTTCAAATAATAATGTTTTTACTTTTTTCTATACATTTATTACATAGTTCATTGAAGTAACACTCATTACCCTGACCTCAAAGACAAGTTGCATTCAGGCTATCTTTTGGGAGTGAATTCTGAAGCAATCAGTGAGGCCATAAAAATAAATATCTCAATGAACACTTGTAGATTGTCCTCCGAATTCAACATTCATCAAACATAAGTTGTTTGATATCTTCACAATTTTGGAAAAGTCAATAGGCGCTGCCGAGAGTTGCCATATGATTGATCGAACTACCTACACTGATCTCTATTGCACCAAACATGGTCATATGTATTAAGTACTTTGTAGAAAGTATTCCACTTTGATCAACCAAAATTGCGTTCCTTTGCAGCAAGACATTGCAAAACCACGTATCGCCAAGAAAATATAAAAATCTCGCCACCATTTAACTTCTTTCAAATTTTTCATTATTTCTATCTCTGTTTCACTATTGATCTTTCTTCATCCAACTATCACATTTTCAGTTTCATGACCCACTTTTTTCAAGGTACCACTTTCAACAATCTGGGTGACTCCGAAAACGTGGACAGGGAGTTTTTTGCATCTAAAAAAATGGTATCGTAGTTGGAGTGACCAATTTGCTGATAGATTAATTAAATTTTTATAGTGATGCAAACCGAAAATATTTATGCAATTGATCAGAAAACAATCCAAACCAGAATGCGGAAGGACATCCTTAGAACAATCCTAGGATCTTGATCTAGACTAGAATATGAAAACTTATTTAGACTTTCTACAGATCTTTTTGTTTGACTACCTTGAGAATGTTCCCAAAGGCCGACGACAAAATGTCTTTATCATTAATATGGAGCTCCACTACACTTTGCGAGTATCGAGCGAAACTTATTGAATAAAACGTTTCGTAGAAGATGAATAGGATCATGTGGTCTTTCGGAGTTCTTGATAATTTCTTAAGTATGTTGTATCGATTACTTGCATTGGTCTTGAGTAATAGAAGGAATCAGATTCAGTAATGTTTTATTTAGGTTTTAAGCAGTTTTGAAAGTTTATATCCTGGCGATAAGTTTCATGATTTCTGAACACAACAATCCTAGAAATTATGATTGGAAAAAAAGACAGGTTGTTTTAATAATCTGAGGTCAGCATTTTGGATGAAGGCAAAATGCTGACCTCAGATTATTAAAACAACCAAATGTTGTGTCTCAAACTTTAAATGATCAAAAGAATTTCCCATGAATTATATGTATCTTTTTGGGTTGATACGTTGAGAATTTTCCAGTAACTTGAAGTAAAATACACTATAGAAATTATTCACCAGTATTATGAGAAGTTAATTAAGATTTTCAATTCCCCGAATAATTAATAGTTATTTTGAATTTAAAATTTTTAACAAAAATAAATAATTATATGAAACAAAAAAACAGAGTTTAAAATCTAAAAAAAAGCATACATTAAATAAAGTCGATATATTTTAATAAAAAAAATAATTAGTAAAAGTTTTTTAAAATAAGAATTTTAAATAAATAATAAACGAAAAAAAATTACAATGCAAATTTATAATAAAAAGGCTACTAAGAACTTATTTTTAAAGAAATTCAAATTATATTAAGTAGTTTTAAAAATAATTTCAAAATTTATTTTTCGTATACATTAAATCAATTAATTTTATTTGTAATTAAAATATATTTTATAAAAAAATTAAAAAAAATAAAGTTTGATTAAATAAAAATTTCAAAAAATGTTATAGAATGTAATAAAGTAAATTGATAAAAATTCAAACTAGGATAATAATTTAAACGAAATGAAAAATTTAGTTAACGAAAATTTGTCTGAAAATCTTTGTTTGTTATAATAATAAATTTTGGTGTTGAATATGAATATTAAATTTACTGATAATGAAAATGGCATAAACGTGACTTGCAAGTATAATCTGATACCTTTTAGTCATATCGCTCCTTCCTGGAACCATTGACTGAGTATGATCTCGTGATCCATTGACAGACATCCACTTCCTCACATTATTAATATGTAACGAATGTTGCAAATAAACCAATTTTTGATAAAATATGCGCACAACTAAAACAAACAAATAAATTTGAATTTAAAAGAGGACATTACAACATTTAAAACATATTACTGTAATAACTCAAAAACTATAAATTTTTATATTTTACACAAAATTTTCATCCGGTTTATAACTTTTAATGAAATGATACTTATTAAATTTTATAAGTAGTAATTTAATCAGATATTGTTTTTAAAGGTTTTAATAATAACATAATTAAAACGACAAATTATTTTATTATATCACAATGTAATTTTCTAAATCACTCGAAAAAAATTTTCTGAAGCAAAAATAGTCGTAAATCTGAAAATTAGCAGAATGAAAATTGTGAACAGACATTTTCATCAAGAACAAAGGAATAATTATCGCTAAATGGACCGAGAATCGACAAACAATCACAAAATAGACACATTCATTCATTCGGTTTGTTAATCGTTAATGATCGCATTAGAAACTCGACAAAAAATCGATTTTATCCGAATTTCAAAACTTGAAATGTTGCGTCAAATTAATTTTAATCAATAACATTTTCAACCAATCAATATGCAGGGAGAATGCTAGCCGGTGTGTCGGTATAAAATTAACGAGTGTGTATGTGTGTCTGACCACAGATTCTCTATCTGTCGGCTGGTGTGTTAGCGTATTTGTGTCTGTATGTGTTTATACTGTATGCATATTAAGTTTTCCTTGTTCTCATTTCCAGAGAAAATAAAAATTATTTGAAAAAACAATTTCCCCATAAAATCTTTCTGTAAATAAATCATCAAATGGATAAATCGCAGTCTCACGATAAACTAAACATCACCCACGAGGATTACTTGGAGTTTTCTAAGACTTTTGGAAATGAGTACCAGGTCGGGTACGTGTACGCGAATGTCGGACTGAAGACGCCGGAGGAGAGGTTGTCGAAGACGATCGTTAAGAAACGGAGTAAGTGGAAGGTTCTGTTTACTAGGTTTACAACCCGGGGAATCGGTCGAGATAGGGAAATACTATTAAGAGAACACGTGTCGATCTATGGATCTCTTTCTTAAAATGGGATTTTTGTGCAAAAATTAGCGTAAATGTGTTACAAAAGGTGTTTTTATTGGTTATAAATAGAATGAGTATTAAAACAAATTCTGGTACAATGACAAATTTCGTTAATGGTTATTTTTTTCTTAGATTTCTTTTTATAATTTCGTTTGATTTTTATACTAATAACAATAATAATAAAAATATTAATAAATATAATAATAATAGTAATAAGTAATAATAGTAATAATAATAATAAGTAATAGTAATAATAATAATAATAATAATAAAATTTAATAACCATATTTTTATTAATAATAAAAATATTTATTTATGCTCAAAAATTTAATTTAATTTTTGTTCGAATGTGGTTTACACAATTTTTTGAACATTAAAATTTGTTAAATTAGTAAATTATTAAAAATGAGTAAATTTGTAAAAATGTCAGTGTAAAAAATATATATGCATGAAATTAAGCGATTGTGAAGTTATAGATATTGTAAAATTATTAAATTAAAAAATTGTAAAATTAAGAAATTGTAAAAATTTTAAGGGAAATATCGAAAATATGTAAAATGATAATAAGAAAATTATAAATAAAAAAACTTGTTGAATTGTCAAAAATGAAGTCGTAAATTATAAATCGGTAAAATGGTATTTTGAGAAATTATCAAATGATAACAGTAAACTAAAATTATAAAATATTTTTATTTATAAAATTAAAAACATTCCTAAAGAAAGTTTGAAAGATCAATAATTGTGTTATTAATAGATTGTTGTTCTTACGATTTCATCTCTTGATATTGAATCTAACAATGTTTATTTTTAATTTTTTGAAATAATATGCTATTTAAACCCTTAATACATTAACTTGAGTACGATTCGGGTACGAGTTACTGACGAATTTGTGCAAGTCCAAGTCCAGGTAGTGTATTTAAATTTTTTTTGATACTTTTACCGATCTAGGTAAAAAATGTAGATCGGACATATATATTATCAATTATTATTCAATAATAATAAACAATAAAATATTGTTGATAAATTTGTTTTGCGCTGTTTATACCTGTTTTATAGTACTACATCAACTTATCAGTAATGGAAAAAGGTTTTTTGTGACCAAAATGCATGGTAAATGGTTAAACCACTTCTACATGTTCAAAAATATATATACAAAAGTTTAAAAAATAATGGACGTTTACGGATGCATATCTTAGTTATTCATCGAATAAATGTTAATTGTACTACTAGTATCGTAAATGCATGAAACATCTCAGATGAAAGACGTTTAGATATTTTGAATCCGATCGTAAATAGTGATGTGACAGTGGCTGTCAGTATTGCTTACGAGAGAGATCCCAAGCGTTGTTTTGGCTTTTCGGCTGGATTATATAACGGATAGAGGGATATTCAACTGTACCTTTCTTGTTGCATTAAGTTCGTTTATACAGTCAAAGCCTTATAACATCACGCTCCAAGGTATCATAATTGGTCATTTTTTTAAAGGTGCACCTAAACGTCCCGTGCACTGAAGGCTCGCACTCTTGCATCCAAAGTTATGTGAGAGGATCATAAGCTTTTGATTTTTTTTGATGTTTCTAGCGGATACAGAGTCCGTGATTCACTACCTAGTGCATCAATGCTGGGTATCATAGTTTATTATGTATACATACTTATCCATTCACGGTTGGGGAAGGCGTTTGACATTTTGTGTAAGATATTTTACTTTTTATAAATCCCAGGGGATATTTTCAAATGTTATTCATATAGACTGTGTATTCAAAAAAAAATATTATAGCGGGTCAGTTTCAAAAATAAAATAAAATTTTAATTTTCTTTCTTCAATAAACTTTGAGAAATATTTTATTGAAAGTCGATCTTTATTTTCCAATCATACTTCAAAGGTGGATCATATTCTAATGAGAAGCATTGATTGAGAATGAGCGATTTTACGTATATTTTAGAACTTCCATATAAATAATTTGCGTTTTAAATCGCAAAGGTTTATGCTAGGATTTTGGGGAGCTAACATAAATTTTTGAATTTTAATATTTAAAATGTAAAAAGGGAATTTTCAAAATATTTGAAAATATTTATTACATATATTACATTTTAGAGTAAAAATATGTTTTATACATTGGAAAATATTTATATACAAGTTGAAAATATTTAAATTAGTTTAAAATGAGAAATTTTTGATATAAGATATTTTATTAAAATACAGATTGTTTTTAGAATAAAAAATTTATAATAATAAAAATGGAAAAGTTTAATTTAAGATTTTTTTAAAAAAAAATGTTTAACAATTAAAATAGCAACTTTATAATTGAAAGATTTCTGATATGAAGATTTTAAAAATTAATTAAAATGAAAAAAAATTTAACGAAAATTTTAAAGAGTAAAATTTTAATAAAATAAATGTTGTAAAACTAATTTTTGTAAAACTCTCACATAACTAACTCACATAACATAAACTAATTTTAGAAATTCCACAAAGAAATAGTAAATTAGGTATAATATTTATTATAATATTTATATTATATTGAAAATATCTTTAAAAATTGTTTCTCTAAAATTTTTTCGAAAAATATGTTATTGTGTTTGTGAGGAATGTTTTGAATTGTGTGTTGATATTGTGCATGTTGTATGTTGGATTCGGATTGTGCCTCTCCTACCCAGATGGATGATTAATATTTTCTTTGATTCCTACTAATTAAAAATAATTTAATTTAATTTTATCTTTATATGTGTGAAAGAGATTTTACGCTCAAAACAGTGGATTTAATAATAATTTAATAATTTTTGAATGTATTATTTATTTTTTAATGTAATTTAAAATTTTAATATATTAATTAAATATGTACTTTTTTAAAAATGTTTAGATTTATTTTTAACCAATTAGATTCTTTATAATTAATAATTTTTATTCAAAGATTTTCATTTATTGAAAATAATTAGTATGAATTCAGAAATATATTGATCAAGAAAAATGTCCAATAGTGAATGTGCTTGTGATATTAATAATTGTTGTAAAAGTCATATTGATGTTGTTAATAGTGTTCAACCAAGATTCGAAAAATCATTTCAAACCTAACAGTTTATAAAAGTGAATCAATATTATTTTTGGAAATAGAATGACAACGAGAAACTGTGATTCTTTTTCCATAAGACTTCATTTCCGGAGGGTCTGAAGCACTTATAACTAAAGTTTAATTTCCAGTTGATTTTTATAATAAAATATTATTAATATTAATTTTTAAATAAAACTGTTCAGATTTCCATTTCACATATTAAAGACAAACTGATAAATTTCGCCAGAATAAATTGAGAAAGTTAATAAATGATACTTATATTTATTTTAGGAAAACATTGAAGCATCTCAAATATCTCTCTGACGTACAAACCATATTTATAATGTTCAAATATTATTATATTACATTCATATAATTTTTTGTTTTTAAAATTAACTATTTAAATACTATTATTAAGGATATCACAAGACGGTGCCTTCTTTAAAGATTTATTAACAAAAAATGATCCTTAATTAACGGTTGCGACATACTTGAATTCTTGTATTTTCAAATTATTACTAAATTTCCAAAGATTAAAACAATTGAATATTTTATAAAATGTTAAATAAAAATAATTTTTTAACATAATATTTTTTTCGAATTTGATAATAATTGATTCCAGTTGTCCAAGGAGAGATATCATGCCAAAAACATAAGCGTACAATAAACATATTCACACATCATTCATACATCATTGAAACAACATTCGAATATTCCTCACAAATATAATTAATTATATTAGGCCAAAGCATGTGTTCGTATTTTTATCATTTATTCAATGAAATATACTTATTAAAAATGCATTTATAGATACAAATCCATTTGAGAAAGACGTATTTTAAGATTATCAAGTTCCAGTAATCGGTGGAGTTTATTGTCCGAACAAATAGAAGAAACTCGTAATGAACTACACCATTAGCATTGCACAAAATGCATTGCATTATCTTTAGTTGAAGCTTAAATGCATTTTCAAAGAAATCCAAAGTTTTCTTGACTTTCAGTTTTGTTGTATCAGTAAAGTGGCAATCCTTAAGACTCTACTTGAGGGCGGTAAAAAGTTTGAAATGACTATTAATCAAATCCGAAGTATGGATGGTGCAACATTTCAAAGTTTTTATTGTTAGTCCTTTGTCATGGAAATCAATTTTAAAGATTCCATAAATATGGATTTAAATTTGGATTGAATGATAAATTTACTAATGTTGAGATTTATTCCGAGCTTGTTTAAATGAAGTTTTCTTTTTTGGAGATTATTTTCCCACATAATTTCAGCTTTTCTTCTGAAATATTGATTAGTCTGTTTATGACTTTCCGTGTTGTCAATCTTTCTGAGAAGAAGCTTGATAAAACATCTGTACTCATTCCGGCGAAGTCATATTACATGGAGAAAATTATGTTTCTATGAGATCTTTAACTGTGTATGCGTGTTCTAGATCGTATCCTACAATATGACATTTACTTATAATAAAATTGTCATACTTGACACACATTCATTTATTGGTTAGTCTACAGACATATAGATCGTACTACGGTTTTTTCCATTTTGAGTTAAAAATGCTAATTTTATACTTTATATTCACACACTAAATAACTTCATTGAATCAGTTATACATCGAAAAGCAAATCCACGACAACTACTAACAACAAATTAGACCAAACACAAATAATTCTCGGCGTTAACATCAATCTGCTCATGTGAAAATACAAACGAAAATCTGTTATATATAAATAATTTTTCTAATAATTTTATTAATTTAAAAATTTCCCATAATTAATAATAAGTTACAGTAAAATATCATCTCCATAAGATCACTAATTTTTACGTGTTTCTACATATATGTGACTGGGGGCTGAAATGCTAGGGGAAAAGGAACTGTTGTCGGTAGATAAAATTTAACATGTGTTGGTGGCGCTCGAACGTTCGAAAGGTCGTCACCACACCCGCGAGCACCGTGACACGGACGACGAAGAGCCACCGTTCGGACGTTGTTCCCGTTGGCGAGCTGATCCGAGATTCCACCCGCTTCTTGATTATCGAGTTCGACACCGTCCGATATAGTAATCAATGCGGTCAATGCATTATTCAAAGAATGATTATGATGGGGTACGCGACATAAACATGCGATCTCACACCATCGCGTGTTCCAAAAACTATTAGTAGGCGATAATTGAATATGATGAAAATAAATAACACGAATTCGATTAGCTGTCAATGTTTATTCACATGAACAATTTTTTGTACATCCACACTCTTGCTGTTCGAAGTTTCGACGTTGATCGACAGTTGTATGCAGTTTCAGCGTGGTTTCCTAATATATTTTTTGCTTCTTTTTTTTGTTTTGTTTATTAAAACAAAGTATATTTAATTTTAGTTCGACATTTTTTTTCTTTAATCATAATTTGTTGAAAATATAGTTCTGTTGTTTTCGGTTCACTTTTCCTTTTGCATAAACATATATTTTTCTTTGATTTTTTTTATTTTTTAAAAGGTTTAGAAATCAAGAATTTTGTAAAATGTAAAAAAAATCACTACAAGTATTATTGATGGAAATTTAAACTTCCAAAATCCTATTAATCATACTTCAAAAAACTTGAATAAAAGAATTAAGCGACGAGGATAATCAATGAAAAAACATTTTTTGTTTTAAGTTTGACACTTTCATCTTGATAAAAGGTAAAGAACCGACAAAACAATATATTTACCGGTACAATACAATTACCAAGACAATACAAGGCCTAAAAATATCTTCGTCAAAAAGTCAATAAATAACAAACAATAATAGTTTAGTAGTAAATGAAGTTGAATACTTTCAAATAATATATAATGATAAACAGAAATAGAAATATACATATGGTTTCATTTAATATTTAATATTAACTAACTTGAAAACATATTTCAATATAAACAAACACAGATGATATCATTTATTAATAATTTGTTTCAATTAATTAGATAAACTAACAACAAATTTGGTAAGTGAATATAATCTATTTATAAATGATTATAAATTTCTATTTAATTCTCAATTACAATCTTTCAAATAAGAATTCATAAAAATTGTACGAAAAATAAAATTTAGACTATATTATCGAAAAATATGATTTATTACCGTATTTTCACTCATATAACCCTCGGGTCATGTGTGAATTTATCTACGCCGCATACCACTCGCAGGGTTTAAAAGTTGGTTTCATATACTAAAATATTTTACACGAGAAAAACTAACATTTCGCGATGATAACTAACGGGTAATGCGTTATTTTATCTACTCCAAATGGCTTTTGCAAGGAAAACATTGTGCGTTTTATATGCGTCAAAATACTATGATTTGAGACATTTAGTTTTCACCAACAACCTCAATTCGAAACGTTTCCGTCTTATATTTCTTTAGTTTAACAAGAATGTTAATTGATTGTTCCTTTAGAAGATTGAGATTTTCCAATCAACGATGTAGTGGGTGAATTGTTACATACATTGTAGAGACACCCCTTAATCTATATAGGAGAATCCAAGAACATGGTCGTTGTGAGGAACATTTTCGAATGGTGTTTATTGTATTTTGGCTTTGGTATGTTGTTTTTAAGATTGTGTTTTCTCCCACCAAGATAGAAGATTAACATTTAAATGTTTTGAACCGTCGGATTATTCGGACAATTTAAAATTGTAATTAACAACTTTAAAATTAAATTAATATATTTTAATCAATAAATATATAATAATATTTTATTCCAAATATTTTAAATCTATTTGAAATGGATTAGTAAAATTCTTAAAAATCCTAAATAATGAGAATGTATCAATGTATCAAGCCTTTATTATTTTTATATATTTTTTTATTGCATTCAGTGACCAAAATGGGATCAATGAACACCTCTTTCTTCCTTTTACACTTGATATTAAGTATCGTTTTTATGGTAGACCTTGAACAAGGGTATTGACTTTCCATATTTGGTATCGTTGTTTTTAGTATTAATATTTAGTTTGTGGTTTAAGTTAATCTAAATATTGATCATTTCATTCATACGTGCATTTTATTTTAATTTTGTGATGAGAGTTTATAGTATTTATAAAAGACATATTTGTGTATATTTAATGATTAATTGAAATATTTACAGTAGTTTCAAACGGCACAGTCTCTGTCAAGTTAAATTCATTTTATATATTCTTTAAATATCATATTAATTAATTAAAAGTTATTATAATAAAAGTCATCAAATAATCTTATTCAATAAATGTTTATCAATTAATATTGGATTCGTTATATTCGGATTCTTCTTTAGTTAGCCATTTTTAAATTTTGTTTCCAAATTTTCGATTTCGAATTGCAAAAAAAA
>MQRK01225090.1:4434-40582 GCA_001938485.1 Girardia tigrina
TATATATATATATATATATATAATTATACAATTTTAATTAGTATAGCTCCGTTCTTCTCGGCAGGGTACTATTGTAATATCTCTAGACATTAAGAATTTTTAGTTTTGTTGTATAATTTTTCGAGGTGTGCCGAATTAATTTTTGTGTCATGTATTTATTTATTTATTGTATCTTATTTATCTGTTAAATATAAAGATAATACGCAACGCAAAATAAGAAATTTTAAAAGAAGAGAAAGAAAGTCCTCACAGAAAATTTACCCCGCCTTTATTTATTCCATTATAATTATTTAAAATTTTAAAATAATATAAAAATCAATGGAATATTAATGATTTCGTGAAAAATTCAAATTTATAAGTGTGTTATAGGTTTTGAAAAATACTTCAAGGTAATTTAAAATAGACCAGTTATGTAAATGTTGACTGAACATCCAGCGTGTGTGAATAGGGAGTATAATATGGAGGCAGCATAGGGAAGTTAAGTTGGACAGTAAAATTTGAAATATTTGAGCAATGAAAGAACCTGCAGGACACATCTATATGCGAGTATCAGAGAGTCGGTGTGTATGGTTAATATGTGGTTGTGGAGAAAGTAATGTGTTCTTTATGTAATGTTTATGTAATATGTTTAATGAAAAGTGGTGAACCAGGGGAGAGTTATTTCAAAAACCAAACAAATAATTAATAATTGTTTTTAATATTTTAATTTTGTGTAATAGTTATATACCGTGCGATTCATAATTCGTTGTCTCAAGATATGGATCTATACTGCGATGTAATGTAAAACTTTTTGAATATGATATAAATGTATTACGACATGGTCTTTTACGCAGTACAACTTGAAGACATGAAAAGAAAAAGGTTTTACAATAATTGTTCAAAATGTTCACTATTTTTCTGCAAACACAGATTGCATCACTCCACAAAATTCGTGTAGCATTATCGAATGATGCGGTGATCGATGTCTGACTCGACCTTTTCTCTTATAAAGCAAATAAAAGCTATGGTTTTCTGCAGACTTTCATGTTCAATTATATTCCTTTGATTGTTTACGGCGTATTGATTGATTATCCGGTTATTCAATATCTATGAAATTGAAATTTTAAATGTCTGATATTAGTTTGTGTACTTTCACTTTTATTCAAATGCGACAACTGCCAGTACAATGGCTGAAGCAAGTGCAAATGTCGAATTTTCTATTAAATATAAAGTTTTCATCACTAGTCATGCAATCGTTTATGAAAGCTGCACAAAAGCTTGTCAAATTTTTAAAGGGCGTTTCAAACGTGAACCGCCACCCAGAACAACGGTTCAGCATTGGAAGAAGAAATTCGAAGAAACGGGGAATTTGTCAACAAAACCGCGATCAGGAAGACCATCTGATGAACACATGAAGGAAAGTGTTGTTCAGCATGTGAAAGAAAACGATACTGCAAATCAACTGCACGTGTCCCTGGTATTTCGCAGAGTTCTGTTCATCGTTACCTCAAACAAGAAAAGGTAAAGCCATTCAAGTTTTCTTTTCAACGAGAGTTAACAAAAGATGACCCAGGTCGAAGAATTGAATTTTGTTCTTGAATAATCAACGAAAATGGCACCAATTTTTGCAGAAGAATTATTTTTTCTGATGAGGCATCGTTTTACCTTAATGGTCATGTGCGAAAGCATAATCTTTTTTATTATTCTGAAGAGAATGAACATCGTTTGATTCGTGTGCCTATGAAATCGCCGGGATTAACTGTTTGGGCAGCTGTTTCCTACGACATTGGAATAACTTTCAGTATTATCCGTGAAACAATGAACCAGGTACGATATGTCGACGTTCTGAATCAAAAGTTGCTGCCTTTTCTTGGGGATAACACGCAACACTGGTATCAACATGATGGCGCACCCCCGCATTTAAGCATTGCAGCGCGAACGTGGCTAGATGAACATTTCTCACAAAGATGGATTGGTCGTAGAGGACCCCAGGAATGGCCACCTCGGTCTCCCGATTTGACGATACCTGACTTCTGCTTATGGAGGTACGTCAAAGATTGAGTTTACGCCATCGAAAATAACTATCTGAACCTCGACGAACTACAAGGCGCCATTTCAAGAGTGCTGTCAGACATTGATCACCGCATCATTCGAAAATGCTACATGAATTTTGTGGAGTGATGCAATCTGTGTTTGCAGAAAAATAGTGAACATTTTGAACAATTATTGTAAAACCTTTGTCTTTTCATGTCTTCAAGTTGTACTGCGTAAAAAACAATGTCGTAATACATTTATATCATATTCAAAAAGTTTTACATTACATCGCAGTATAGTTCCATATCTTGAGACGAGGACTTATGAATCGCACGCTATATATATATATATGTATATATATTGTTAGTGATAGTTTGAAGCTAAAATTTTTGATGTAGAAAATTAATTTAAATGAATAATAATGTAAAATTCTTTAAGAAAATTTTATCATAATAATTAATTTAAATAATTAAATAATTACACTATTTTTATGTATATACGTGATGCGCTCAATAAGTAGTGAGTCTAACATAAAAATAATAATCCGATTCCAATGAAATTTATTTTTCATAACAAGCAAGTTATAAAGGTATCATTTCTCAAAGAAATTTCCATTCACACCAGCACAATTTTTCCAGCGCACAACAAGGTCCAGAAAGGCTTTTTCGAAGAATTTCGGTGGCTGTTGAGCCAAGAAGTCTTCTTTCGTAGCAAAATGTTGACCCCTGAGAATTCTCTTGAGGTGGTTGAAGAGATGATAATCGGATCGCGCCATATCCGGGCTGTATGGATGGTGTGAGAGCAGGGTGAGGCCACAACCCTCAATTGATGACATTGACAGCCCACTTGTGCGGATAGGTGCATTGTCGTGCAAATAATATAACTCACAAACTCTGCTCTTCCTTCTCAGCTTTCTGGCCTGCAGCACGAGCCGTGAATAGTATTCACTGTTGATACGAACACCAGCTTCCGCAAAATCAGCAAGGATCCTTCCATTTGCATCCCAAAAAGTGGTGAGCATGAAAGCTTTTTGTGAGAGGTTGATGATCGCATCTTCTTCGAACACCTTTCCCCTGGCAGCTTCCACTCTTGAGGCTCATGTCTTGATTCTGGAACATAAAGGGCAAGTGGTGTTTCTTCCATTGTCATAATATTCTGTAAGAAGCGGTATCCAATACGTTCATAGAGGTTTAAGTTTTCCTGGCAGCACATCAATCGCCGATCCTTCATGTCTGCTGTTAAAAACGGTGGCACGAAACGTGAACATAATTTTCTAATTCCAGTTTCCGCAAGCAGTGATTGTATGGTACCTGTGTTGACATTTCATCACATTGTCAGTTCTCTGGTGGTGATTCGTCGCTTACACTGCACGATTTTCTTGAGTTTTTTCGCTATTTCTTCACCAATTTCACGTGGCCTACCTGACTTTTCTTCATCATAAACAGACGTTCGACCATCTCGAAAATGGTTGAACCATCGTTTGACAGTAGATATGAATGAACTCTCTTCATCATAAACAGAACTAAGCTTCACGAATATTTATTCCCGGCTATTCTCTTTCATTAACAAGAAACAAATAAAGCTTCGATATTGGACGTTTTCCAATGACATTTTCGAATTTATACGCTCTCTAACCTAAACACAAATAATAGATTAAAACAAATATCACAAATATTACCTTATTAACTTGCTTGTTATGAAAAAAAATCATTGGAATCAGAATATTATTTCTATGTTATGCTAACTACTTATTAAGCGCACCACGTAAATATTTGTACTATATATGATTGGTAATTTAAAAGAAATTGGTTCCTCCAAAAAATAACTAAATCATATTAAAATAAAGAAATTGTTTTAATATTCAAAGTTTGGAAAAAATTCATAAAAGTGGAAAATTGTTTATTAAAATAAATTTTTACTAAAAACTTATTTCTTACTTTTTATTATGGAGTATTCGGCCGTTCCGAAAGAAGATCACACACACACACACACACACACACACACATATATATATATATATATATATATATATACAAATTTTAGAAAAAACTAATTTAGTGAAAGCCGTTGAAGTTTCGTTAAGCTATGCCATTGTTTTTCTTCATATATTAAAAGTACGCATTTTGTCTATAGAATTTTCAGTTAAACGAACGGTTAAACGTTTAATTCTTTAATCGGATTGCGTTTAAACGTTTACCATTTTTAATAAACTTGCTGACCTTTAATCTTCACATTAATAGATTAATAAAAAATATTGAAATAAAACTAATAAATTTTGAGTAAAATATATTTAGATAAAAATAAACGAATGTGAAATATAGAATAAATGAACTAATTAAGAAAATATTCTTCTCCTTTCCTACATTGGTTATCCATATCAAAAACGATCAATTAATTAAGTCATGAACTAAATTAGCTTGTACCCGGTATTTTCCTAGTTATCATTCATCATAGAGCCTTGTGATCCATTCTTATAATATATCTTCTTCTAAATAGATAATGTCTAAATTTTTTTGAGTATTTGTAGATACTAAGCAACTCTTTTCGTGTTACTAAATTATGTTGTTCTGCTGTAGATAACTTATTCGAAGCGTATTCTATTAATTTTTAATCACCACTTTGCACTTGAGACAGGCCGCATCAAATTGTATTGTTAGTTATTTATTGCATTCTCAAGTAATTATTATGTCTACTTCTACATCTCTTCCATGCAATTCATCATCTAATTCGTCCAATTTCGCTACTGAGTATTTCCTATTCGTGATAAGCTGCCGGTTTCTATATATTTGATTTGAGTAATTTTTCCTATCGTTTTCTCATCGATTTCTTCCATTATCCCATTTCGATTGATTACGTTCCTTAAACTTATTCGGATTTTCATAACATAGTGTTCTTATGTGTCCTCTTTTACTGCAATGATTAAATTTCGCATTTGAACACTCTCTTCTAACATGTCATTCTTTAGGGAATGCCCAACAGGTAATTTTTCTGGGCTTAAAATTTCTTCTTGTATCATCTCCAATTTCTCTATTCTGTGGTCTTAGTGTTCTTTTTTTACTTTCCACTGTTTTACATTCCTTTTCTCTTTTTGTGTTATATGCTGCTACAGGTGTGTTTCTTTTCTCTTTCTCATGTTCAAACATTCTCTTTTGTATTTCTTCAATCTCCTTAGATTTTGTGATACATTGAATGGTTATTTTTTGTACGTCATCATCATCTATCAAATTAGTATACATTTAATTCGATAGTTCTTTCTTACCTAGCATTTTCTCTACTAATTTTCTATTAATTAGTCTGCTTTCATAAATATTATTGTTAGATTGCTAGAGTCAAATTCTCAAATCTAACATTTCTTTCATTATATCTAGTATGGTTTTCTCTTTTGAGAACGCTGCTCTTAGTTTCTCTACACATGCTCCACCGCGTGCTGTTTCATACTTTATTATTGCATTCAGAGTCATATATGGTGTTACTAATAAGATATTAATTTCCTTTGAAAATCCCATTATCTTCGAACACCTATTGAAGTTCTTTATAAGAGCTTCCACTTTTGTCTCAGATCCGTAGAATGTCTCGGGACCTTTGATGTTCGGAATCACGTGGCTGTGTGTCGCCATATTAAGAAAATAAATAAGACTTTTTAATATTTTTATTATTAGAACAAGTTTGATTGTCCTCAGGACAATCTTTGTCAAAGCTTTCGTAAGATTGCATCAATCTATTAATTAATGACTTTTATTTTATTATATGAGCAAATGGAGAATTAAATAAAGTGTTAAAATATTTACTCAAAATTTATTGGATAAAATATTGAAACGATTATTAATTATTTAAAAAAATATTAATTTAATTTATTTGTTAAAATTTTAAATATAATTAATTAACTTATTTAAAATTTTATAATTATTTTAAATTAGAAATAAATTTAAACATTACATATTTTCAGATAATAAGAATTAAAACATTAATCATCCATCTGGGTAGTAGAGACACAATTACAAATCAACATACAACATTCAAACACAAAAATTAAACATTCAAAATATTCCTTACAATCTTCACAATTTTAAAGTATTTTTTTCAATTTATAAAAATAAATGAATAATTTAATATTATTTGAGTTAACTTATACAAGTGAATTATTTTAATCTACTAAATTTATTTTAAATATATTCAAATAAATTTGAGTAAAATACATCAAAGGTTATTTATATTTTCAAGGTCATCCTTCTAGACAACTTTATTTTAATATTGTTTTCGAAGTATTTGTCTGAATGACGTTGCAATGTTATCAGAAATAAAGTCCAAATGATAAAGGATCTTCTGTCTTTCGTGTAGGTCTTATCTAAATAAAAAGTATATAAAGAAAGATATTTCGTCATATTTGCAGTATTTGGCTATATTCTCATGATTACGTTTACGGTTTTCTGTTTATTAGCACTTGGTTACCAAACTTTCGCAGAAATTCAAGTTTCCAGACTGAATGTCTCTGAAAGATTAGAAATTGCTTTTATCCACGGTGGTGATGACAGCAGAATGAACCATTTGCAAGCTCATGAATTTTGCAAAAACCTAACTAATTATCTGAACATAACAAGCACGGTAGAAAATCCATATCTATCCGATCTGCTAGCGGTACATGATCCTGATATTGTGAAAGATAAGCTTATGCCTTGGTTATTAAAAGAATTGAAAATAAATGAAGAATTTTGGATTGGAGGTGTTTTACGAATCCATCCACATGCCAATCGTCGACATAGACACAGACATCGAGGCCATCCTCATATGCATTCTCACTCATGGACAGATAAAACAATGTCCGGATTTAGAAACTTTCATAATTTGGTTAGGTTGCATAACCATGAAGACAGAGTTAGACGATGCGTGAAAGTAGCATACACCAGTGGACGTTGGGGAATCGAAGATTGTCGGATAAAGATGTTCTTTGCTTGCCAAATTGTGAGACCAAATCTACCAATTGATGTACCAGATGAAGAGAAGCCTTTGGAGCCTGCTAAAAGAGTAGACTAAGATTGCTACTCATGTACTTTCAAAATTAATAGAATTTTTTTTAAAAAAATAATAAAATTTAAAGTTCTTTATTTTACTATTAAAAATTGTTCATGTGAAATATTTATTTTTAATCAAATGTGCTTCTGAGTGCAGTGTTAAATAAAATAATAATCATTGTGATCCATAAGAAGTTTATTCTTTCTGAAATAATAAATAATTTTTTATCAATATACATATTAAAAAGAATAACATATACTTTAAGATATTTTTCAATTGCTTTTCGCAGTTTCCATCCCCGAAAACCGGCTTGTATCATACAAGCAGCGGCCACAGACCTTTTATTTATAAATTCATATTTATAAGTTCTGTTTCCGCGTCTCATTTTGTATCCACGAAAAGCAAATTGTATAATCATGGCAGATTCGTTTTTATTTTTTTCATTTAATTTATCACGAATAAACATTCTGGTTTTATAACCGCGAAATGCGTACTGAATATATCTGGCAGCTTCCGATGTCTGTCCAGGAAATAATTCTTATCGAGTTTTGCAACATCATTAATTTCACAATAAATTATAAAAAATAATATAAATAAATAAAAACATGTATACATATTTTTCTTAGAAGAAGACAACTATAAAATAAAAACAATAAAGACATATTTATAAATTTAAAAAGAAAATTCATCTAGATGTCTTTTCTTATAGTAAAAGAACCTCATACCTAATTTAATATTTTAAATAATTTAATTTAATATATATAACTTCGGTCGGTATGTGAGATTTTATCATTTCGTGGATCTTCTTGTAAGATTCTCTATTAAGATTCCCCATAAAATTAATTTGTGATACTTTTGTATTATCATAATAGTATACATATTTGAAATATACAAACATTATTGAATATATGTGTACCCCTGGACAAAAGCAAGTTGACTCCAAAAGAATATATTATGCTTCTAAAATATAAAATGTTTCTCTACTATCTTGAATTATGTGTCGTGGTCTCTCATTCTGTAATCTATAAAAATACAATGAAAATATTGATTAAGTTGAAATACACAATTATATTAATCAAATTTACAGTGTAAAGTACAGCTGTAACATGTCACTACTTTTTATCTCATCTTCCGTAGCATATCTCAGACTTAAGTCCGTTACGTGTACTTCAGTGCTTCCAGTACAAATCTAAATAAACTTCATATCAGTTTAGAGTCATTAAGCAAAAGTAGTGTTAATATTTAATGTCTAGGATTATATCAAGACATTTACGTTCTGTAAAGAGCCACAAAATACAGAAATACGACTTAGATTGTAGACGAATGGTTTCAGACATTAGCTACACTGTTTAGAGGAACATAAGAAAGGTGACAGAAATAATATGTTTACAAAACTTTGTCTATGACATTTGACTACGAATTGTTTATATTATATATGAAAAAGTAAAATAACAAGAATTCAAAAATCTATTTTAGTAATAAAATTTTTATTCTTGTTAATTACTCCGCACGTTTCGGTCTGTTCTATTTATGAAAAACAGTATACAATCACGAAAAATTTAATTATCCACCGATATATACTGAATATTACAATAAATACATTTATTTGTAATAAATTCATTATATCATTAAATAATTTAAATTAAGATCATTGTACAAATAATAACATTGAATGGGATAGAACAACTTACGCAACAACTTTCAATCAAGATCCACTAATTATCAGACAAACCCCTGAGAATTCTAATAAAAAAATTTTTTTAAATTTAATTGTGTTAACGTTCCCCTAATATTGCTAGTTATTATCATTATTCAAAGCCTCTTTCCTCTTTTTAATATTTTGACTGATTATCCTAAAAAGTTCAAGAAAGAAGATAACGCAGAAACATTCAAAGAAGAATTTGAGACATTCTTTCTATTTGCGGGAATCGTGAAAGTCAAACAAGAGACCGTTATATTTGGTCTGTTGGAAAGAGATGTGAAAAACAATTATAAAGAGGTCGATAAAATAATCGTAGGATGTCAAGGCCGACTATGAAGAGTATTTTGTCGGATGTCATCTCTATTCGATGACCGGATTGAGGCTTGCCAGTGCAAAACAAAATATGACACACAGTAAGTCTTCTTCGAGAAGACAGAGAAGCTTTTTGAATGAATTTGAAAACACGCTTTACCAAAAGAGAGTATCACTTAAGCGTTAAAGCGGTGTACGACATTAAAAGTTGGATAGAAGAAGTAAATATAGTAAAAGATTACGGAATATAAAACAGAGTCTTAAGTTACAGAGATAAATCGATTAGAAGTGTAAACTGGGTGAAGGTAAATAACTCAAACGGAGGAGGTACACTTTGAGAATCATAGAGATTTTTGGATGTAGAAGGGAAAGACACATTAAAAAAAATTACCCTGAAATAAGACCTGAAATGTCAGGACATGAAGAAATAACCCTAAAGTTATTTAAACAGACTCAATCAAGTCAGAGCCGATGAAATCATTAGAAAATCCCTAATGTTCAAAAAAATTTCAGACGTTTCCTATGAACATATAATAATTATACATGATTAAATAAAAACTATGCAACTAAGGCGAAGACACTAGAAAAACATTGTGGTTTGAACAAAAAAGGTTTTTATGGACAGAGGCACGTGATAGAGCATTTATAGATGTGAAGGACAGGTTCACTCTTAAAATTTTTTAAATAATTAATTTTTATAAAGAATTTCTAAAATAAGAAAATATTTAAAATCAAAAGTTTTCTAAACAATTATAACTAAAAAATATCTTTAATTAATTTTAAAAAGTTATTTTCGAAAATAATTGAATTTTAATTGTTAAATAAAAAACTTAAAATGACATTAATTGTGAAATAATTGATTTAGAAGAAAAATATAGAGCCAAGGATAATTATGTTTTGCATTGATTTAAAAAAGTTTTTCTGAAAAATACATTAATGAAATTTTTGTTACCAGAGATGTAATTTAAAAAAAAGATAATTTTAAATTTTAGAGTCAGTTTGAAATTCTGGCAATTAAAAATTCGATAAATAATTAATTTAAAAATTATATATAAAAACAGCCATTAAAAATTTTATAATTAATGAATCGTAATAAAATAATAATAAATTTAAATATTGTAAATTATTTTTTTGTATTTAAATTGTATTAAAGGACTTTTAATTAAAAAATTGAGCTAAAACATTAAAATAAGTTTAAAGTGATAAATATCTTTTGTAAAGTTAATTAGACATGCAAAAGAAATGAAACGAATAAATAGTTCAAATAATTTTATGTAATAAAATGTTTTTTAAATTAAAATATTGCTAATAAATAAAACGTTAATCTCTTTTGTGTTTATATCTTTAATCATATTGTGAAGCATACCAGAAAAATAATAGATTAACGATCGCTACGAAAGAAGAAAGAATAATATTGGTAAAAAATGAAACATTAAGAAATTATATGTAGATATATGTGGTCAAATAAAAAAACGTGGAGAAAGAAAAAGAATATATCTTTGCAATTATCGGCCTGTTTAGTAGGTACAAATCATCGACAGCTATCAGCAAAAACGAAGAAGTAACTATATAGATATAATAATGACAAATCGGATTTGAAAATTTGTTGCTCTGAATGAGATCCATACAGATTGTGGGAAGACATTCGAATCAAAGATGATTACAGATATTAACAACATCACAATTTGAATGTAAACATTTATTGACAACACAAACAGTTTCTTCACGACAATTCTCATTGGTCATCTTTCTTTGATTGATATAGTTTTTTTGTTAATATATTCAAATCCAAAAAAACAATGAATGGGAAAGATTAATAATAAATTTTAATTTCTCAATATTTTTATTGGATAAAAGTCATTACATAATTTTTTAAATAAACATTAATTTTTAAAATATATTACATTTAATAAGTTAAAATCATTTACTGAAAATATTATTAAAATTCATAATTATCAAACTTTAATTAATTAGTACTTAAAATTAATATCATTAAATTAATTTCATTAGATTCAAATAATCAATCAATAAACATATCAATCCCATCTGAGTACGAGAGTCACAAATCTAAACAGCATACAAACAACAAACTTACAACATTCCAAATTATCCCTCACAACAGATATGGTTAAATCAGTGGATATAAAGATGTACTACTCAAGCCCTAAACCATCACAATCCAAAATGAATTATAGAAAAGTAATTTCAAACGATAAGAGAATACTTAAATGCATTTCTCCTTACCCAATCTAGGACAGATTGGGAAGAATTGTTATCCGAAACAGAATTTATTTTAAACACAAAATTTCAGAACACAGTAGACAAGAGCCTAGTAGAAGTTATATTTGGAAAGAGAATACACAGGAAAGATTAGATAGTAAAGATTGAAAGATGGATCAAAAGAAGGAAAAAAGAATCAACCAGAAGGGAATTAAAGATAAGAGATCAAGTACTAGTCAAAGTGAAAACCGGAACAATGAAAAAAGATAAGTATTATTGTAATCGAGAAAATATACAGCACAATATATATATATATATATATATATATATATATATATATATACACACAACTGAGACATGAAGATTGTAAAATCGTGAATCCCAATGTGGCAAAATTAAAACACTTTGAGTAGAAGGGGGATATGAGAAGATACTGAAATTTCATCTTGCCGCATCCTTTATTTAGAAAATCAAAATTTATTATGTTAATTTCAAAATCTATAAAGATAAATTTAATTAAAAAATCTCAAACTAGATATAAAATTTATCAGAAAAAGGTCAATTTAAAATTACAAAAAAATAAAGTATTTCGAATTCGATCACGACTTCAAGTTCTAATATTGAAGATAAGATATACGCTATTTATTTATTTATCTGAAATAAATATTTCACCCACTTACACGGGAGTTTTATTCAATGCGCAGTCAATTTAACCCTTTGTTTTCACACGATAAACAGTTTAAGGGTTAGATTTATCATTTTCTCAGATTACATTGGATGTTAAGTACAGAAGGAAGTCTTTATTTATTTCTCTATCATCTTGCTTCTGTTTCTTGGCGACTCTTCTTGGATACGAGATTCTTCCTTCTCTGTCATTCATTATTTATTGTATTTTTATACAAAGTACTCAACATTATATCTATTTTAAAGCAGGGTTCTAAAAAACTCTTTTGATGAAACTACAATTGGAACGTTTATAAAATAGGAAATGTCATTCTTTAAAAATAGCAGAGGCTGCAATTTATTTCACTCAATTGTAACGAGAACAAATGTCCAATTAAAGAGGAAGGAACACTCACTGTGCTCGGTGTGACGATCATCTTGAATGAATCCAGCAAACACTGTTTAGGGGTAAAAATGTTACTGATTCATTTGCATAGAATGATTTTTGCTGTAAAAGTGGCTGTGAATAATTCGTTATACCAGAAACTTGAGGAAGGTGACTGTCATAGAGATCGCACTGTACTATTTTTTTTAAATCTTGAAAGACGCAATAACTTTTTAAACAGACATATAAGGCCTTAAAGGCTGCTGCTATCCATCTCTAATAAATACTTAAAAATAAAAATAATACAAGGACTATTTTGGCATGTTTTTTTGCATTTCTGCTCGAAAGTAAAGAAACATGCAACAACGAGGTATCGATGATGCTCCATTTTATATGTGATAAAAGGATCAAGAAACTATTTTATTTTCATGTCTATCATTAAACCTTAGAAAAAAAGATAAATTTAAAGGTCACGTTAATTTATATGTAATTGTTAAACGTTATATAGAAAACTTTCATAAGTTAAGTAAACTCACTTGATAAATATTGCTGTTGTCTATCCTGATGGGTGGCAAGACTTTATTATTGTTAAACGTGTCTAAAAAATAAAAAATTTTAATTAAAAAAAATTAATTCATGCATAATTACATAATCGTTCTTGGGATTCTGTGGTGCTGTTGTCATTACAGTTTATACGTAAAGACTCCCTTAGTTCAGTTGGTCTGAAATACAACTTTTGAAGACGCATAAAGATTGAAATTATTCCAGCATCATTTATTATCAAGATTTCAGTGATTTCAATATGCATTTTTAAATTCACATTATAACAAAACCTTTATTCTAGAATTTTACGTTGAATTGGCGCTCCTTTCCTTGTGTCAACAAGAGTGATAATTAGTGAAAGAATGACTTCTCAACATTGTAAGGTAAATCAATTGTTCTTAAATAACTTAATTGTTTAAGGACATTATTTTCACCAAGCAAACTAATCGGAAAAAAGACCGATTAAAATGATTTAAAGATTTTTAAGATTAATGATTTTAATATTAATGTCTAATTAACAGTGTTTTATTAACCATTTTAATATCGTTCGTAAGTGTAGCTGCCAGCATATGATGTACGAGGTGCATCTCAAAAATTAATGGAAAAAGTCAAATCATAATGACTGTATGTTTATGAGTTACATTTACCTGCCGCCTTGTTTGTGATGTCTTGTAGATGTCAACCAATTAGAAAAAAAGGATAGAAGTGATCGACTGACTATATGTATGAATATAACCATTTCTGGATGATATAATTTCGGATTATTGAATCAAATTTGACTTGAGACTTTCGAAAATTTTATTAAAAAGAGCTTTCCGATTGCGGATTATGAAGTTTCGGTTTAATGAATCAATTTTGGCTAAAAACTTTTGAAAATTGGCCAGATATATTTTTTTTTTCGGATTATGAAGTTTCCGGATTATTGAGGTTCGGATTAATGGGGGTTGACTGTAGTTGGCTGTTTTATGAATTATTCATTTAGTTCTATTTCAGAGATTAAATTAAAGACCATAAGCTCATTGACAAAAGCAAGCTATTTAAAAAATATGTTACTTCTGTTATCTTTTAAATAATCTTTCAAATTTAAATAGATTGTAATTATTTTAAAGTGTATTTATAATCATTATCATATTGCGATTATGATATAATTATCTCAAAACATTTTTTAATACAATTATAGAACGAAAGCGGTTTTTGTCATCTAAGTCAGTATGACGGAAAATTCAAGAAAATAGTTTGCAACAATGTAATTAAAAAGATATAGATTTTACACTTTAATTGACAATAATTTTGACTCTTGCTTTTGTTCTGACTGATAACATTTTCCAGGTTTTGAAGAATTTAATAAATCTTTACTACCCGAATGCTTTCTAGTCGTCAATGATAACAAAGTCAAATAAGTAAGGATTATGATTACAGTTTATGGTTAGGCTTAGAGTTAAAAAATAAATTAGGTTTCAGGTGTGGTCGAGATATTTCTGTTGATCGGATTTAGGCAAATTTCGTCTTTAAAAATTAATTGATAAAAAATTATTTAGACTAAAATTATCGTTTGACTTAAAAATTATATTCGTTAAAAAAAATTCTTTGCGCTGTGATATTTGAGAAACTTCGGCACTGTTTGTCGAAGAGATATGAAATAAAAGACTGTTAATAATATGTAAAAAATTAGCGATAAAAGACTTGTTTAAATAAATAAAATACGTGATTGTAAACAAAGCTATTATGAATTGTGTTCCTTATTTATTTGAGCTGGGGGAATTACATAATTGAATACGTAATTTTGTTAATGAATACTCTCAAAACTGAACCATCCGTCGATGATTTCGAATTGAACATTTTCAAATGTCCAGTCTGTCGTACGGAATATTTCAACTCGAAATAATCGATCATATACTTTAATGTGAAAAAATCGCTTCTATAATTGTCAATTACAATTCAATCGATAATATATTCCTTCGATATTTTGATATAATCGATATTTATAGACCAATCTTTAAATTGATTTTTACTTTATATTCCTTCTTGACATTCTTCTTTCAGTTGCGCAGTCTATTGCTTGAGGTTAATGACTCGACGTTTAGCAATCAAAGAAAGGAATGATTAGGTAAGGTATTGTTTACTACTCGTCAGGAAATTATGCGTTAGATTCCACAAGAAGATCAGTTAAGAATCCACCTCATAATTCCACAGCAATAAGGCATACTAATAACTTTGAAGAAAGGAGATATATTGCTGATTAACATTGATTCGATCGGCCATCTGTGAATAATTTCTAGGAATTCAAAAAAAATGTACAACAAAAACTGATTCAAATACTCAAACGTCAAGTGGTCGTTTTATGAGTCAAATTTTTGTTGAATAAATTACAATGTCTCATTACTATATTCAATATACTAAGAGAACTAGGTTACCAACCTTACATTCCTCATTAGTTCCATAGCATCAATGAGGATAACCCAGACAGGCAAATGCAATATTTGAAGAAATGAAACCAACTATCCGGAGACGAGTGATGAAACATTTACCCTACAAATCAAGAAAGTAGTTCCTTAGTTCATTCTTTAAAATAGAAGAGATTCTATTTTTACAGTGTAACCAATTATCAAGAACCTCTTTTGAACGATTCGATTGTGAATGCTCACTAATTCGGGTTTTGAGATGACGATTTGTCTCTCCAATGTCAGGACCAGTTTTTGCACACGTGACAATCAAATTTATAAACCAGATTAGCCTATAATCCACAAATCGGTTTCGATTTCTTCGAAAGGAAGCTTTGAATTTTGGATGTCATTGAAACAACTTTAACAATACTTATATTCTTAGTGTGATGCACATATTATATAATGTACATTATTAATAAAACTGTAAAGAATAATATTTTGTCACAAGGGGTTTCATTGAAAAAATTAATTTTGATTACAATATTATTTATAAAATTCTAAATCTAAACTATAATTTATCAATTAAGCAAATTTAAAGGAGAAAATAATTTTCCTTACAATTCTGTTAGACGTTCCTCCTCGTTTTTCGGTTCCGAATGGTTAATTAAAAGATAATTTTCTGTCTCACATCTGTCACAAATAAAATAAAAACAAATATCCTTTTTTTACCTTTCCATTTGCTCCGGCATCCTCATTTGATAATCGCAGTTTATAAAATTTTCGTACGACGCAACGACGTAATGACTGCGGTGAACAATGTCATTCGGGTGGCGAATTAATTTGCGATCCACCGTAAAGATTCTAATACAAGTCGTTCATAAGTATAAAATATTTGCATGTTACTGTATTTTTAAAATTCTCCACTAAACTGCTCAATTCCCATATTTTATATTTACATTTTGAGTAATTTTTTTCACAAATATTTTGTTCCTCTCTTCTTTGTTTTCAAATTTTCATAACAGTTTTTGACTTTATTTCTCAGTGTTTATTATTCTTACCTTTTTTATCGATTTGGAATTAATAATCAAAAATTCATTTAATGCATTTGTAAATTTAATTGTGTTCAAATACATTATGAGGTTTATTTAAAATGTAATATATGTTGAAATTGGCATATTGAATTTTTTTTGTTGAGTTTTGTATTTGGAAATGTGTTTTCCCACCCCTATGGACAATTGGTATTTTTGATGTTCATGATGATTGATTGTTCAAACATGATTTACATTTTACATAAAATATTAAAAAAAATTAAACTTTTAAAAATACATTATTAACCCTTCGTAACTCAATATCTTAAAAAAACATCATCTTAAAATTCATCATCCTACCGCCAACGCGACCTGTAGGTACTAATAAATCACCGATGTTGTATAGATCGGTGTGTAACAGATATGCAACAGTGATTTAAAATGTGATATATTAATGGTTAGAGATCCTGTAAGAGTTACAATGGTTTGTTACAGAAGTGTCACTCCATGTTACGAAGGGTTAAATTTGAAAAAGTAAATAATTTTTAAATTCATTACATAAATGTTTTTTTTAAATGAAATCAATTTAATAATAAAATATCTTAAGGTAAAATTTTAAAGTAAAAATTAGAAAAATAAAATCATCGAGAATAATTAAAATGTATAAAATTTTGTTTGAATAATTGTTTAAAACAATTTATTATCAAAAATTTTATCAATATAGCTAGATATTGAATTACAAAAGTTTAACTGAGAATTTTCTGTAATATGAATTAATAATTCATTTGTTTAAATGAATGAACTGCGGATTGTGATTTAATTTAAAAAATATATACATTTCGCGTATGACTTTATTCTTTCCGACAACAAGCTATCGCGGCATCGTTGAAGGGGATAAAATTCACAGATTCAGTGCGGCTGTTCAATGGGGATGGAGATTTCGAATCATGGTGCCGTAAATTTGAAGCAGTGGCAACCATATGAGGGATTGACAAAGCAAACGTGATTCCCATGATATTAGAAGGCCGTGTGTTCGAGTTGTTTCAGGAATGCAGAGTAGGGCCAAAGACGACTACGAGGGGGTAAAATTGACGCTAATGGATGCGTTCGGACCAGACTCGTAAATTGCTTATTATGATTTCCGCACGAGAGTCCTTAATTCGTGGCAGCGTTAAAGCGATCTGCAAAGATTGCATTTCACGGTCAGGATCCTTAAGAGTCACTGCTCAGATAAACCTTTCTGGCGGGTCTTCCAGATGAAGTAGCAACGACACCACCGGAAAAATGACGGTCCCGACATCTGTAGTGGCATCAGAAGTCAATTAGACAAGGGCGCTTAGATGCTTCAATGGCGGCAGGAAGGGTCACCGGCAAAGCAACTGCTGGTCTAAACCGAAGTGGGTGGTGCATTCTACAGTCATACACTTGTCCGAGGGTTGTTTCATTCGTAGTGCCAGGGGCATCATTGTAAGGCTGCCCACGCAGAGGCCAGCCGGCGGAAAAAGAGTAGCAGGATCTCACGGTTGCGCGAGTTGGATGCCTACGAGGCATTGCACAAAATTACCAATAATCGATGTATTAATTGAAGAGCAGCGCGTGAGAGCACTCGTGGATTCTGGATGCTCTACGTCGATGATCGACGAGAAATTGGTGGATTCAGAAAATATAGAGCAAGTTAATGAATATTTACAGACAGTTCAAGGTCCGACAGTTGTAGAGCGGGGTACTTGGATAAAGCTCGATGTGGAGGGCAGGCGATTTTCTTGCTTGACCCTGCTCGCGAAGGACCTAAGCGGGATCGGAGGGGTGATACTGTTGGGGATGTATGTAATAATCCAACTAGCAGGAATCGTAATCGGTAGAAATGGTATTTTGCCAGCTTTCGGGGCTAGTCAAATGAGGGGGTTCGCCCTTGTGAAGAAACCACAATCAAACGACCACAACGGGACATTCATATTGGAGTCGGATAGGGTTCCTATTAACGGTCCGGCTCGAATAACTGATACGGACTTCACTGCAGAATTTTACGGGGTTTCTTAATTTGTCAAGTGGCACTGGAAGGGAGGAAAAGCACCCCCGGAGCATAATAGTGTGGCTCAATATGCATCTGTGAAAATCCACGAGGAAGAATTTAGTGCAGAACTTTAAGAGTGGAAAAAGAGTGGGTGGTTGACAGAATGTGAAGGCCCGCGGAAGCCAACACTCCCACTAATGGCAATAGTTAAAGAAGCTAAAGAGAAAGTCCGTCCTGTGCTCGATTTTAGAGAGCTAAACGAGTCAATATCGAGTCACACAGCAGAGAGTCTTGTCTGTGGAGACAAGATCAGAAAGTGGCGCCACATGGGAAGTAATTTGAAAATCGTTGACTTAAGGAGTGTATATTTGCAGATCAAGGTCTGTTTCGGAATGAATTAAAATTTTCATTCAAATCGAAAAAGTAAAAAAAAAAAATTATTAAAAAAAGGGTTAAAATAAACATTGTATATAATTATATATATATATATATATATATATATATATATATATATGTATTAATAATTTAAAATCGTTTGGCTTTATTCGTTTGTTTAAACGAATTATTTATTAAGATTGTAATTTTTATGAAATAAAGTTAATGATATATATTATTTTAAAAGTTAATGATAAATAATATTTTGATTTTACTTTCTAATAAAACGAATTGCAATTGTATTATGGTTTCTAAAATCGATGAGGAATTGGGAATGAAAGTCGATCGTTGTCTGTCGGATGGTTTCATTAAAACACTTTTCGGTGCCGGAATGGGAGTTGTGTTATCGCTTTTCTTCTTCAAAAACAGTCGTGAAATGTCTGTAAAAGAAGAAAGAAAATCCAAGAAAAGCTAAGTCGAAATTGTCGACAATGAGGAATCGAAAATCGAAGAAGAAAGACAAATGATAAAATTATGGCTTCGGTAGGTGCACCCAGATACTGGCATCTCCGGCAAAGCCATTTCGATCATGAAAAGTCTCGTGAACGATGTGTTCGATCGGATTGCAAATGAAGCCAGTCGACTGGCGCAATTCAACAAGAAGTCGTCGATCACGAGCAGAGAGATCCAGGGGGGAGTGAAACTGCTCTGTCGGGAGAGTTGACTAAGAATGCCACAAGCTTTGAAAGAAATACGGCCCTCTTAAGAGCCAAAATTTATGATTGGACATTAACAAGGTCGACGAGTCGCTGTGGCCTTATCAGATGGTGAGACTCAAGGCCGATCTTGGTATTTAACTCAGCCAGGGTTTGGACTGAGTGTTGCTTCAAAGATAAGGCAGAAGATACTGCAACATGTGCTCGGATCAGACCCAGTAGTTCAGTTCAGTACCGATGCGTACTACGACGACATCGTAGTGGATACCTCCAAGATTTCGATAGAGAGGCTGATGGCAGTACTTAAGCGATTTGGTCTGGAGGCCAAACAGCCGGTTGCAATAGATGGCAGCCGAGTTCTGGGATTGGCGGTGAAAGCAGCGGCAAAGGGAACGCTTCAATGGCGGCGTGGCGGCGATGATCCAGAGGTTATACCCGAAAACAGTGAATTACATAACAGCGAATCCCAAAACAACGAATCTCAAAACAGCGAAGGAAATTTTTATTTTAAAATGAGAGTTTTGTCATTTAAATAATATTTATATTAATAAGATACTTGTTATTTAAAAATTAGATTTCTGTGATTTAAATTGGAGAATAGTAATATTAATAAGATATTTTTAATAATATTTTTAATTTATTAATAAGATAATGAGATTTTGTCATTTAAATTGGAGAATATTTATACTAATAAGATATTTTTTGGAGAAATAATATTTTATTAATAACATATTTTTATAACATATATTTTATTAATAATATAATTTTAAGGTTGTTTTAAATTTCTATTTTATCATAACATTATTTTTAAGTTTTACTTGTGAAGTTTTAAGTTTTACCCAGCTCGAGGCCCTTGAGAAGTCTCAAAGACTGAGAAGGGTAAAGTGTGGTATGTTTTAAATTTAATGTAAATTAATTCAATAAATTAATTGTTTCAGTTTTTTTCAAAGTTTCTCTTATAACTATGACTAAAATAATAAATAATGACTTAATCCAGTATCCAACCCCAAAAAATTTAATCATCTTATTATTATTCTCTAATGAACCCTCGAAACCAGTATTTTTGCAGAGTTTCTTGTTACCTGAAGTGTGTATTTGATTTACTGGACAATTCTGATTCTTTTGATATCAAGGTTATCTGACAATCCCTGATGTATGGTTCCCACGATGAAGCTCGTATTTCAACAGATCCTACCACGTTGCCACTAAGATTTGCTACTCCCATAATCAACCTTATAATTAAAGATTCGTTGAAAAATGTTGAGTTCATTAGAGTTGGTTTTCAAATACTCTCGAACTACATTCAGAATGGTACTTATGAAGCACTTATGAAGCACTATTGTGAGACCAGATGAAACAATGTGTTTGATCGTTTTATGGATCTGGCGAAATACCTCCGAACACAATTCTGATGTGCTTGTTTGCATTGAGAATACAAAAACAGCTTTGTCTCCTTTCATTGATATAATCCATGTTGCTCAAAAGGGCGGTTGTGATTGACTGACGTTGTACAAAGATTTCTCCAAAGCAGTAGCAAAGACCTATGAATCCGGTCTGACATCTTGACAGAAATAGCTGAAAATCTCAGATATTTACTACTGAATCCAGTTGTTCACCTTGATATGTTTGTAAATGAGCAAATACAGTTATCTGAGGCTTCTGAAGGTAGACTTCGCAAGTGATTGGACGTTCTTGGAGTTTCTGAATTCCATCCATACGTTTGCGAACGCGCATTTCATTCAATTAGAATCATACGGAACGCAATTGCGTCTGTTGATGGAACATAAACTCAAAACGATATAATTTTCCGAGGCAACTGTGGAAAGTTGTTTTCGTGTCCACAAATGTATTCATTCTCCTTTGAGAGAGATCAAGTCGAATGAGCTGTGAATGAGTCTTTTTATTCGATATAATCACTGCTTTAAATATGACATTTTCTCTCCAATAATTACTGAAGACAGCAGTGAATTTGATTGTCTCGCCATCGAGGAGAATGATGGCGACAACTGATAATGTTTTCATTTGTACATTGATTTTGAAATACTTATTTTTTTAGATGAATGTATGAATATTTTTGATAAATCTATCTATGAAAGGTGATCAAAGAGGAGGTAAAAACTAATCGAAAATATGCCAAGACATAAATAATTTCAAAATTAAAATGACAGCATCCCAATGATTTAAAATTCTACCAATGAACGATAACTAAATATGTAAAGGCGCCTTGTACTGGAGCCCATAAGTTGAAGCCCGTCACCTGTAAATTGACGCTCGGTCCGCACGGGCTACACCCCAGGTTATAATCAATTTGGTAGCAGAGACTTCAATTATACTTTCATGTATTCCCGTAATGGTAGCTTGACGTTTAGGTGCTACTTTTTCGTCACTTTTTGATTTCCACTTAGAAATTTTTTTTGGTATGCTTTGCAGATTCCACATGATCACTAATTGTCTGCTTGCAAATGTTGTCAACTGGAACATCAACAATTTGACATTACAGCAACCCACCTTCTACACAGAACGTCCATTTCCTAAATTCTGGCACACGCTGTGCTAGTTAGACATTATTACGTTTCATATTAATTTAATCAATAAAAAATTATAATTGATTATTTCTTGCCACTATGTAAATATTCAAACAAATTAATTTGTTAACATTCATCATTTTTCAAGAACAATTTTATTTAGACTGACAGTTATATATATTATTGATATTTATATAAATAAAGTTGCTAAATTAATATAATTATTTAACTTTATTTTCTCTACAATTTTCATTATTTAATTTCATTGAATTAATTAATTTAAAATTTTTTGTTATTGTTCAAATACTTTTTCAAATTTAATTATAACTATTACAGGGTTTTTACTTTAATTTAATCCGTTGGCAAAATAATTTAATCCAATTGAATATATACTTTTATTTGAATTGATTTAAATTATTTTGCAAACGGATTAAATTCAAAGTAAAAACCCTGTACTAATGATTGTACAATGTACATAGAGAGATTTATTCAGTCAATTGTTGGAAATTGGTGTTAGTATACATTTTAAACATTATATATATAAACATTTATATAAACATTATATATAATTATACATTTTAATGGTGTTATTTTTTTAAAAATTAATAAAATTAAACGAAACGATTAATTATTTTAAAATGTTATCATAATTTAAAATTGATTTATAAAATTAAAATAAAATCAAATATTTTTATTATAAGTATTTAAATTTATATCGGTTTAAGATTTATAAAACAAATTGTTTCTCAAAAAATAAGTTTGTTTAAAAATTAGATTTAGACATTTTTGTGGATTATAATAAAATTTGGACGTCTGAAGTAACTCTTAATAATAATAATTCCGAGGATGTTCCAAGAACACCTAATTATGTGACACAAGCTTTATTGGAAAAGGTATATGTGTTAAGATTTATACCACAATAATCGAGTATGTTCACTAATTTAACCGAAAAACAATAATGGTCAAAGATATTTTGCTGAATTCAAGACAGAAAAACTCTCAAGGGTAGCATGAGTCTGTCCAAAAAATGGTGAAGATTTCTTGATCGCAGTGATGACTAGTTTTTTTGAAGAAACTGTTTATTTCTAATTTTTTATTTTCAAAACAGAAAAAAGTTCCAAATAAACTTATAATTTCAATAGACTAAAAACTAATTACTATTCTCTTCTGTACTTAAAAGAATCAAACTTGAAGTTACTTTTTAATAGGTTTATTGTTCGGTAACATTATTTTGTCCGACATATTCTTCAGTATCATCTCCATCGACACAGAATTACTGGAATTCAACCTGAACTTAATCGAAGGAGATGTTCTATCTCCATTTACGAAGAGACTGCAATAATTAGTTGACGTAAATTACTTTATTTAAAAGAAACTTACTAAATTATTTTGAAATTTCGATTTTTAACTGACTTTTTGATTCCGCCATGTTGATTAACTTCTTGAAGCATTCTTTGCTAAAATAAATGTTACGGACAAACATTAATAGGGATACAAATAAATACTTAAATTTTGAAAGAATATTGAATGAATGAATATGTGAATGAAGGCGAATATTGTGTTACAATATTTTAAGGAAAGCGAGGTCTTACAGGGTTATTCAATAATATATTTAAAATTATTTGTTAATGTATTTAAAATTATTCATTAATACGTTTAGAATTAATATGTTTGAATAATCGAAATTTAAACACATTGTAAATAAAAATTTAACTTTCTTAATTATGATTACGTATCGTTTTGATAATTTATCTAAATTTCAGACTTTATGGAAGATAACTATAATGAATATGACGATCTGTTGGAACTAACTGAAGAAGATCAAGTGAAAACCCGAAAAAAAGACAAACAATTACCGACAAAATTCTTAAAAGAATACGCAAATATATGGAAAAAATTATTCGACAAAAAATCGCAGAAGATTGTGACATTGCACAACAAACTGCGTATAATATAATAAAAAATTTAACAATAACATGAACAACGAGAAAATTTTAAGTTTAAAAAAGGAAGAAAAATCACCAATCGTTCAGAAATTAAGAGCAGACTTTTACAGCTTTTGATTAGAGACAATAGTTATAACCAAAAAGAACTTGTGGTTGAGCTGGCTTTGAATTGTATTATAAAAAGTCAAGGTACCATTAGCAGAATACTAAACGAAATGGAACTAACACAAAAAGGCTCCTTACAATACCGAGTCAAAGAAACAACGTAAAAAATATCGAAATTAGACAAATTTATGCTCTTTCGATCCAGCATATTGATGACAATAATATACTTTTTTTTGACAAAACGGGTGTCAATTTACACGTAATCAGAAAGTATAGTTATTCGCCAAAAAATTCAAAATGCTATAAACTAGTTAAGCCTAGTAGAGTAAATAATATTAGTTGCATGGTTGTAATTAAAAAGACAAGTTTGGTTTATTATAAAATTAAAGATAGATCATTTGATGGAACAACTTTCATCGAATTTATCAATTCGAAACTGGCTCCACCATTTGTATCTTTTCCAAATGATATTCTGATAATGAATAATTGTCGATTTCATCATAGGTGAGATGTAATCAGTTTATTGCAAGAAAAAAATATTACATATAAATTTACAACACCGTATTCGCCACAATTAAATCCGATCGATGAATTATTTAGTTTTTTTTAAAAGCAAACTTGACGCTTTCGTGTAAGTACAAATAACAAGAGCACAAATTTGAGAAAAAATAATTGAAATTATGGAGGATCAAAATATGGATTTTACAGGTTGGTACAGCAATATGAAGAGATTTATTCAATCACTTACTAGACAGGATTTTAATTTAGTTAAACTTGAATATTTTAATTTTTTATGTATTGTAATAAATATATTTGTCTTTTGTAGTTCAATTATCTAATTATTTATAATTTTAAATATATTACTGAATAATTTTAAATATATTAAAAAAAGTTTGCTTTATAAATTTAAAGATCATTTCATAAAAGTGAGGAAAACTGTTGGCAGTGCAAACCTCTTCTAAATTCGAATTCATAAAATCAAAAAAAAATTTTCTCTAAAAATCGTTAATAATCAAGTTTATTTCTTTCATTTAGTTAAACAAAGTTAATTTAGAAGATCCGGCGCACATTGACCGCAACACCAACCCATGGTGACCTGTCGACCGGCAAGCACTCGACATACGGGGATTGCGACTGGCAGCGAAATGGTTGGCTGCTCGTTCTAGCAAGGAGCCTCCGCTCGAAAAAGATGTACCAGCCGTCCCAGCTCGATCTGATGGCCGCCTCATCACGCAGTAAATATTTTTGGAATAAAAGTATTTCACAAAATACTCATTACATCGCCCAAAGGAGATTTTCATTTACTAATTTGATCAATAAAGAGTTAAATAATAATGATCACTTTATCACACAGTCACAAATTTTTAGTAAAATATTAAATAGCTCTTTGTGAAATGATGTCCCGGACAAAGTGTCAATGTATCTTTTGCATAAATAAAATAATTTTTTTCTTGAGAAACAATAGATTAATTGAAATGTCATTACCATGAGTTACACCTTATGAACTTCACTAAAAGTTTCACTGTATAAGTCATGACTTTATAGAAGAAATACAACGACTGTAAATTTAGTTTTTCTCCATAAATGGGATCGTGAAAACGTATTGTGCAAATAAGGCTTCTCGAAATGCACCAATGTGCTAAATGCCTCATTTTGTTTCAATAGTGGCAGTTAACATGTTAAGCAAACAGGGTATCAAATTCAAAACTCATTCTCTCAAAAATATATTTTTTAATGATAATATTTGATGAATCATTTGTCACCATTACATAATTGGTTAATTATATATTGATCACATAACACTAAATGTAATGTATAAGGACTTTCTTCTTAAATATAAGTTGTTCTGAAGATAACGTTAAACCATCGAAAAAATAAACAGATTTTTAATAGTTTTGTTCATTGGGATTTTAATAAACTGCTGTTTATAAAATATTTTAAACTTTATTTATTTAAATATTTAATCGTCAATATTTTAATCGGAACAGAGAATTTTCATTAATACTTCGTACAAAATTGGTTATTATTAAATCACTCCTTAATGTCTAGATATGTATTCTTCTGTATACCTAAAACGGCTCTATATATAACTGTCTATTATTTAGACAGACTTTTTTCTATATATAATTATTTACAACCGCCATGATTTTTCAATCATCAAACCAGACTTATAAAATGAAATGACTTTACTTTTAAGCCTCCATTTAGACAATCAACAAAACTTAAATGAAATACTTTAAACCTAATAAAATTAAACAAAATGTCTTTTAATCACAAATTTATTTAATTGCCTTCACATTTTATTATTTAGTAAATGATTTTTAAGAAAAGCATTTCCTCTTAAAACAAGTTATTCTGACGATAGACAGTCCTAATTTGTGTAAGAAGAATTTCAAGCTTCATTTATTTTCTTTTTAAATGAGAATTACCCTAACATTAGAGTTATTCGCCAGTTGTGTAGTAGAATTATTTCTGAATTTTATATTTTATATAAAGGAGAACATTTGTCTGTCTTTTTGTTCTACATTTTCATATCGTAAATTGAAATGTAATCAAACTTCCTACAAAGATTCTCTTAATTTACATGAAGATCGAGAGCTTCTTTTTCTCAAAGGAAATAACTTATTACCGAAGACATATTCAGGTTTTGCATTCGGTTAATCAGATTGCATTATTTTCAAACGGTTGTAAAAAATACACATTTATAATTTTGGATAAAACAGATTAGAATTTTTGAAAAATAGAATATGGAATTTATCTTTGTATATCGATCAAAAATGATCGAAGATGATTTATCGGAATTTTTAGTCAAAATTAGTGAAAAATGTCGAAATCTAAAAATTCAAATCAAATTATTGACTTCTAATTTAAATAAAGCATTAATATGAACGAAGATGTTTTGCAACTCAATTTCAATGATTCTTCCAAAATTGACAATTTATGCACATCGAACTTAATGAATTGATTTGATAATTGTGATATAATTATTTTGAATTAATTTTTGATATGTATTTGAGTGCTGAATTTTTATTTGTATTTGTAATTTTTATCTTTAAAAAATAATAATTAAATAAACGAGAAAAAAAATAATTATTGAAAACAGTTAAATTATATTAAAAAAAATTGCGTTGTTTAAGCATACAAATTAAATCTAAAAATGGTGAGAAGGTTTGAAATTGTTTTACATAGGCGGAAATCGGTGATTGTTAATCATTTTGATCGAAAAAGGATTTGGGTTCTATAAATTGCATATTTGTGAAGTGGAAATTGTACATTGACATTTAGTCAAAATTTGTAAATTTGTTTTTGAAATTGTTTGTAATCGGCGATAATTGGTGATCGATGTTCAGTTTTTTTATTTGAAAATCAATGTAAATTGAATCAAAAAATTGTGAATAATAAAGATCGGATTCGAAAAATTGTACTATTTCATTATTCAACGTTGTTTACAATCGCAATCGAATATTAATTTATCGATTTGCTAATCAAAAATTAAATTCTGTTTCGTAGTGGTAACGGTCGATGGTCAATCAAAATTGTATTTAGAATTTAAATCAAAGGACATCTAAAAACAATAATATCAAAATTTCCATTTTTGATTTCATTAAAATTGAAAAGATTGGAGATAGCGCTTTTCAGTTGTTTATAAAGAAAACAAAAAATATTTCTCTTATTTGAATATGTAAATATGGTTCTGCGGCTGTATCTTGATAATCTGGAGTCCAATATGGACGCAATGGCTGGGAAATGTTTTGATTATCAAATCTTCTAGGGATTATTGTTTCGTCATTTTACCGGGTCATTCACAAAGATCTTAAATCACAAAATCTGTTTGCTGAGATGATCACCCGCGAACCACGCTTCCACGGAATGCCAGTAAGATTGGTTTTTCCGTCCCCCCTCGTCCCGGAGACAAAGAGTACTCAACACTTGGACGCCGCCACCGCGCTGCGCTCGCTCTAACACGAACAAACATAAAAAATTATAAAAAATATTCGCTCGCACACCAAAATCCGTTTTTGATTTTAGCGAAAAAAGTCCTTATGACTTTCGAAGGTACATACAACTTTCATATCGTTGTTATAACAATTAAGTAAGCCATTTTTAAATTTTAAAAAACTGTCAGAATTTTTCATTTTCAAAATTGGCTTGAGACTTTCCTTTTATTCATCATTCTTGATTTTAGACGTTTTACATTCATCATCTTTTCTTCTTTCTTTTTGACCTTAACAATTGGGTCGTGGGTGCACACAATTATACACAAGCCTTCGACACATCTCTCTATTTGTAGCCTCTTTTGTCAGACATTCCCTGTTCAATCCATTCCATTCTTTTAAATCGTTTGGCCATTGCCTCTTTCGCATTCCTCTTGGTCTTTCTCCTTCCACTCTTCCTTCAATTATAGCCTTTGCTAGTACTTGTTTTCATATCTGGTGTCGGTAGAATTTCAGCTTCCTTAATTTAATAGTCTCTTCTATTAATTCTGGTCTTTTATTAGTATTTCTGTCACTCTCCGCCATACATGGTCGTTTGTCTTCTTTTCTTTCCACGTGATCTTCTCCTGTAGCACTTCATTTCAAACTCTTTAAGTCTATCCATGCTCTTCTGATTTATTGTCCAACTCTCGCATCAACAGAGATGTGTTGCCCAGATAAAAGCCTTAATGATCTTTATTCTACTCTTGAGATGGATTTCTTTAAGGTTAAAAATTGTGCTAAGCTTAATTATTGCGCATGTTGCAATACCAATCTGGCTTCTAATTTCGTCTTCGCTTCTCCCAATTCGCTGTGATAATAGAGCCTAAGTATTTCAAACTCATACGTTGTTCCAGCTCATATTAGTTCCGCGCTGATGTTGTCCATTCCTGGGCTTTTTTTCATCTTCAAACCCCTATTTGTCTAATATTTACTTAAAATATTGATCAAAAACACTATCAGACTACATATTCTTATTCAGTCTCTTCTTAAAAATGTTATGTTAGTTGTTAATTAATATTGTTTTCGATATTCGAATTAGAATTCGTAATGACTAAAAGTTTTATTAGCACAAATAAAAATTTTTATGACAAACAAGTTTTTAATTTTCTTTAATTAATGGATTCACCGACATTTATCTTAATTTTCAAATTATGATTAAATTTTTAAAAACTTTAACTGAAAAATAATATTTAAATCGTTTGAAATTTTATTTAAAATAATATCCATTTTTAAAATTAAAAAACACTTTTATTAAAAAATATTAAAATCTTTTTAATTTTAAATCGATTAAATTTATTTTAAAATAATATTCATTTTAAAATTTAAGAAAACAATTTTATTCTAACATATTGAAAATTAACTCTAGCTCAAAATTTTTTTAATTATGTTGTAAAATTTTATTCAATTCTACATTGTGAGGAATATTTTAAATTGTTTGAATATGTGAATGTGTGAATGTATTGATGTTGTATGTTGATTTGAGTATGTTGAATTTAGAATGGTAATTCTCCCACCCAGATGGAAATTGGTATTTTTTTTTAATAAATTTAAAGTGATTGACTATTCGAACATAATTAAAATAATAAGTTTTTATTTTTTAAATTAACAATTTAAATTAAGTTTAATATTTTTTAAGAAAAGAAAAGCATTTAATTAAATTTAAATAAATTTAAGAAAATTTAAATTAAGATCATTTTAATCATTTGATAACATTTTTATAATTTTGTGTTTTGATTTAGAAATGATTTAAATAATTATTTTTTAATTAATATTTTTAAAAATTAAATATTTTAAAAATATTTAGAAAAATTGATCGAATAATCATGATTAAAGACAGAAATAACGAAACCAATTACAGCGATGTCAAACGATGAAAGATCTTCTGAGAGTCTTAATGACTCTAAATGTTGTAGTAATAAAAATTCAAATGAGAATTGTCTCAATGTTCTTAATATACATTATTAAAATTTGTCAGCAAAAAGAAAATTAACTAACTCTTAATATATTCAAACCTTTGTAAGCTAATTAAAAGATTGGTCCGTGTATTTTGCCTAAATAAACTTTCTGGTGCAGTATACAGTCCTGATTCCGTTCTCTTTCTGTGGATTTCTGTCTCAAAATTACCATTAATCCTTCTAATAAGAACATTAAGGAAAGCAAGTCTGTAACTAGCCTCAATCTCAAATGAGAATTTTATATGGGGCATCTTTCATTCATGAAACTCAAAAACGGAACATCACAAACACTTCTCCAAAAGTTTCTTTCTTTGATAATAATATTTTTTTTAATAATTGACACACAACTTTGAAAATGACAATCGTAAATTGACAGAATCATCTGTAAAATATTCTCTAAGATTGAAATTTATTAATTGAAGTAAATTGAAAATTAATTATTGCAATTAAAAAACAAATGTGAAGTTATAGTTTGAAAATTAAGGTTAAAAATAAAGAACATTTATCTCTTTCATTTTTTTAATGCGAGATATTTAATACAGAATTTGTTTTAAGTCAAACTAATGATTAAAATTTAATAAGAAGAGACAGAAAAGAAATAACTGAAATCGTCTTCATATCTTTTAGTTAAGAAAAGAAGTCATTAAGAAGAAGAAGATTATAAAAGGAACTTAGTCTTTCAGGTGTTTTTACTTTAAAAGGATTCCTGCCTTTTTTACCTTCTCTCAGCAGCATTTGAGCCTACATATAATGAATCAATTATATTTGATAAATTTTATTTTATTAAATCTGAAAAAAATATTAATGTTTAGTGACATTAAAAAAGATAGTATATTTATTTTATTAACAGGGGTTTCTTCTGTTTTATTCTTTAATTAAAATATTTCTTCAAATAATAAAATTAAAAAAGCCCTTAGTATGAATGTGACACTGGATAAAACGTTGGAATATAAACTCTTGTAACATCCTCTTGCAAGCAAGTCTAACGATAGCCTTATTGAATGTCGGTGGGCGACGGGAACCTAGATGATTTCTTGAAAACGGTCAAAATAGTAAAAGTCAAAATTTTTATAACTTGAAAAAAAATAAATATTTTATTTTAAATCCTTATCATTATTGAAACAAATTTGGAAACAATCAACCCGTAGTTTTCATAACTTCCTCTTTCAGTTCTGTGGCACTATCGAAACATTTGATGCGGTTGAGAGCAATGTTTGGTATGATAAATCGTATGTTGTAAAGTATTTTAGCTCTCCCAAAAATAATTGCCAAATTTATAATATATCTTTTTAATGGTTTAGAGAAATTTAATTAAAATGTATTAAATATAGTTAAATTTATGGTTGTTTGAATAAACGAATTTGATAGTTATTGTAAAAAAATACATATTAGAAAAGATTCGGAAGATTCAAAAGAGATTTAAATTTAAAAGAAGATTACTAACTTTTATCTAATAAATAAATGTTTCCCATGTGAACTACAGACTTCTTCCAACAGTGGTAATGTGACATATATGAATGGGAGCGTGGTCCAAGAGGAGTGCAATATATTTGTTTTCAACATTTGCGTTGTAGCTAGCAAACTTGGGTCAGTAGCTCACATTAATCTGGACCATTCAAAGTCATTAATTTTATAATTTTAAATTTTTTAAATTTAAAAAGTTTAGAATAGATTGTTGAAAGTTTTTTGTTGCTTACAAATGTGAGACTGTGGTCATTAAGGAGGAAGGATGTATTAACTGGACTTGCTCAAATTTCGTAGCGTCAAACGACAACCAAGAGGTGTTATATTTTTATTTATTGTAGGGAATTGTTTCACGGAGACATCTAATGAATAAATTCAATCATTGTTTTTATTGGGTTCTTGATCAAAAGATGTCATTAACGCAAAACTTTATTTCTATCACAATTCAAGTTTTTTAAACAAATATTTTCGAGGAACTTTCGCACTTTCTTTTTTACACAAACTATTATAAATAAAAATAAATATAAATATATATATGGTTATTAAGAATTTAAATTTATACTTTTTTTTGTTAAAATTATAAAGTTATTAAAATTTGCCACAAAGTTTTTTGTTGCATCCTTTATTAAATTTTCATAAATTTAATTGTTTCTCAATTATATTTTCAATTATATAACATAACATTTTCATTTCGTTTTCATAATCATTTAAATATTATTTTTTAGATTCGGTAAAATGCCCTTTAAAGATAAAATTAAAATCGAAATTTCGTTTGATTTAACAACTTTTAAATTAACCTTTTTAGATAAAATAAAATTATATTTTCAATAATAATAACGTTTTTAGTTTAATTAAAAAACTTTTAAATTACCTTCGCATATTGGAGAAAATATACTTTTGAAATAAAAGTTATATTTCTTACAAATTGAAAATTATATTTTGATTTAAAATTTATGAATTAATATCAAAAGTTACAAAATAGTTTTCTAGTTTATTTATTATTTCTCGAAAATTAAATTTTATGTTTCATATAAAATTACAATTCCTTTTTTTAATAAATCTATTTATTTGTTTTATGTTCGCTTTTATACAATTTTATATAAATTATTTTTTACACTATTTTATAAAAGTCTCATTTTAATCTAATCTGTAAATAGAAATGTAAAATATTGAATTATTAAATTGATTAGATTTCAAATTCGAAAATTTTATGAACTCAAAAAAAGCTACTAACAATTTTATTCTTCTGCGAAGTTTTGGAAAATGTTTTGGCGTCTCTTCAAGTCTCTGTGCTGATTGCCGATGATTATGATTAAGTATTCCTTTTTCAAGAAACTATCAACAAAGTTTTCAATAGGTTTCAATCCTTTTTTCAAGATTAGATCTAAACTATTAAACTTTAGCTCGAAGATTTTGTTATACTAATCAAAAAAATATAACATTTCTTTGTTACTTTGAAAAAAAATATTAATTAAATATTTTATATATAACCTTTATTAGTGCGATATTGAATAATATAAACAAAGCGCAAATTAAATTGTATCGACAAGGAGAATTAAAAATTCATTCTTTACTTCTGTTGATTTTTTTCTGACATAAAACATAAATAAATTAAGGGTCAAAGAATTAACCGTTTCAAGACGACTTTAAAACAAATCAGAAAGTTGAATAGTAAGTGTTGTGTACGACTCACAACAATTTCAATTTTAAATAAAAATACAATATTCATTAAACGCAAAAAAAACTTTAATAAAAAAACACATTACAAAAATCAATTAATTTTAAAAGTTAAATAAAAAATTTGTTTTACTATGCTAATTTAAATAAATTATTAAATAAACGATTACAAAAACCATCATGGTGAAAACTCGAAAGTTCTTTGTCAACCTCTCCACCCGCGTGAATATTGATCGCGCTGTTTATGTAAATATGAATAAATCTTTCGAACCGCTTCTCGTATTTTACTCTCCCCGAATCTTATCCAATTTTGGGGTCGATATGCGATCGGCCCGGCGATCGCAAACGCCAATATCTATGATTATCGGCTCGCATTCCGGGAGTGCAAAGGTGAACTATGAGACTCAGTTAAATGAGTTGATATTTTCTTTGAGCTTCCAGCACCAAACACGAATCCCAGAACACTTCAGAATTCCGAACAGGCAATCACGGACACGGTAGCCAAAACGACAGACTCGACCGAGCGTATCCGGACAAAACCACGGACTTATCAAGTGGTGGCATCCTCAATCGTGTGGGTTTACTAAAACTCAAACACGATAGTAAATTATTGAATGGAGAATCAATCTGTTCATAACATATGCGACTAGAGGTATGTAGTGTAACCGCAGCATGATCATAGTGTTATCAAAATAGTAAAAGACGGAATTGGCCGAATAAATTCCTTGGTAAACGCATTTGAAAAGTTCAGTCTTGAATTGAAATCTCTTTGGATTAAAAAGTCCCTGTAAGCCTGACACAGTTAAAAGTTTTTTCAATCAAATAACAATTTTTAACTGTGTTTATTTGTAACATTTAATTCATTAATTACTAAAAATTGAAGAAACTGTTGTAAGAAATACACTTAATATATTTTGGGACACTAATAATAAAAATAAATTGACCCTGAATATACACTACGATTAGATTTAAGTGATGTTTTTTGTATATAATACGAAAATAATTAATTAACATTATTTATTGATGCTAAAACTTCCTATTATTAATGGAAAATAGTCGGGTTACAAGGCGTGCTTTAAGCTTGGCTTTCTTCTTTTGTTTAGCACAAGTTTCCGAAATATTATAAAATTTTTTTTAATATGTAAAATGAAATTATCAGAAGACTGTTTTAAGAAAATAAAAGAAGAAAAGCATTATTTTCTAAAATCTTTTAGTCAAATTCATGATAAAATTCATACTAAGTGTTATTTTTAGAGGTAGAAGTTCTATTAATTAAAATAAATAAATATGAAATATTAACTGAAAAATTTTATTATTCAATTATTAATATTTCGTCATGTTCAAGGATGTCATATTTATCGAAAGTTTATAGTTTAGTAATCTACCTCTGCGCTCCAATTTGTAAAGTGGGTCAAGTCGTTCATGTCTAGTAATTGTACTTTCGTCAAAAGGCTGGCAAATAGTATTAAAAATCAATACCTCCGAAAAAATTTGTAAGATAGAGCTTGAAAAATTATTTCCATATAATAAAGCTTAAAAAATATTGTTGCTCTCCTTAGTGATAGCTCATATCTTTTTTATAAAGCCATCAATTTATCGTTGAGATGATTTGAATTGATCTAACGATACTTCAAACTGTTGCGCATTGTTCAAAGCAAATTCTTGCACATCTGCTCAGTGGACAACAAGCAAATTAGCTCTTATTTGTGCTATCCATTGAAACACAAAATCTTCTAACTAGGGAAACAAAGTCTTCCTATCTGCTCCTTGTTTATGTTGTTTACTATCGCCTTCCTATTCAAGTTGAATTAATTTATCATATTCACTACGCGATTGTCGTACAACTCTTTAACAACGATTATTTTCTTTGCAAAAAAGCAGTTAACTTGTTGTCCTGAGCATTTTCCACTGACCAAATTTTATATTGGATTGTAAAGCTCTTTATTTCTTGTTGTCCGTTGAGGAGTTTAAAATACAAAAAAATAAAATCGAACAAATTTAAAGGATTATTACTGTGAATGTTGAAATTCTATTAATTATTGTTTCTTTAAAAATTATTATAAGCCAGTGTTTTTTATTTGATAAGTAAACCCGTTTTAAATATTTGTATTCCCTATTTATTATGATTTATTTTCAAAGTATGAATTATTTTTGAAGAAACACGGTACTAGTCACAGAAGAATATAAAAATTAATATTTTGCAAAGATGAAATAGTTAAAAGAGTCTCAGCGGAGTAATTTTCCAGAGTTTAAAATGTTATTGAGTTTTCTTTTCAAGCATTGAGTGTTACTGGGACCTGACTTCCGCCTTCCTGTTCATTCTACTATATCAATTTCCTTTGAAAGCTCCAGCATAAACTTGCTCTTTAATGATAGCCTTCACCGTAGATGTAACCTCTGTGTCCCTTATGGTATTGTTGGGTATTAGAAATCTTTAATATAATTATTTACTTTTTAAACGCAAATCTTAAATCTTTAATCGTTAATCTGACTCCAATTAATCAGTAAGGACTTCCAACATAAATATATAGACAATGAACACAAATTATTTTATGAAACTTTATTTCAAATAACAAATATTGACAAGTCAAAAATAATAATAATAATTCAATTCTTGATGACAGAACACAAACACAAAACAATATTTCGTGCGAGTTAACAGATTACAGTAAAGACTGTGAATCTCCCAAAACGAACGATATTGTATTTTTTTTAAAGTTAACCTTTTTCTCCCATACGGGATACTTATGGTTTAAACAGAAGAATATTTTAAAAACAATAATAAATAATAAAGATAATTCTGTATAATGAGTGTAGTACCCTACTGATTTTTTTTTGTTTGCGATGTGTGTATGTGTGTAATTAATTTATGTAATTATTTGATCATTATTTTTATTATTTACATTTTTTTGTTTCAACAAGCTTAGTCATTTTATTTTCTTTTTATTGAAATAACCGATATAAATATGTGGATCAAGATATTGATTTCAAGTGGATATTACAAAAAACAATATTAATTTAACCTCGAAATTCAGTATATAGCAGGTAAATCGAACATTGTCGCGGATTACTTATCCAGAACTGACATAAACGAAATATACTTCGAATCGATCATCCGACCAGAAGAACTACTC
>MQRK01225091.1:13237-24308 GCA_001938485.1 Girardia tigrina
AATATGATTAGATGAATCACCTTGCACGTTTAAGCATGGTTTATGATGCTTTATTAACAATGCTTCGGCGATAATCCTTTCATAATTTGTGTCAAAATTATTTAAAATCACTTTAAAATCTTTATTGTAATCCATAAGATTACCTTTACATCTTTTAATATGGCTCAATATCGAACTATTTGCTGAACATACTCAATCGAGTAGAAATAGTTCGATATTGAGCCATATTAAAAGATGTAAAGGTAATCTTATGGATCACAATAATGATTTTAAAGTGATTTTAAATAATTTTGACACAAATTATGAAAGGATTATTGCCAAAGCATTGTTAATAAAGCATCATAAACCATGCTTAAACGTGCAAGGTGATTCATCTAAACATATTAAAGTTTTTTAAAATATCATTAAAAATATTTTTCTTTTTTTTTAAGAAAAGAAAAAAAAGTATGTTTTTGAGATATATATATATATATGTATATATTCATTTTAAATAGTAAGATAAAAGTTAAAATTTACAAAAGTGTTTCTTTATTTTTCCACAATTAACCATTGTTTAATTTATAATAATTTCTTCTGTAATTTATTTTTAATTGACTTTTATTGAAGAAAAACATTCATCATTTTTTTCTGAAAATTAATTAAAAATGTAGAAAAATAATTTGTTTTCATAATAAATCGGCATAATTTGCAAATAAACGTGCTTCAATGATTGAGACCGCAAGGAAAAAAAAATTATGCTCCATAATTATGATTGTATTATTCAAACCTGTAATTTATAATTTATTATTCCCCTACTTGAAACACAGTACAAATTATACAGGATTTTATAAAAATTAATTTTCTTCATCATTTTTTTATAACCTTTTATCGAAGTTATTGAATTTCAAATTGTTTTTAATTAAAATGTAATTGATCGTTACGGAGAGTAAATAATTTACTTTGTAGAAATAACAATTAGAACAACCCACAGCTTTAAATAAAAATATTTTTAATCTTTGATGTTAGAAAGGAAACATTGAGAACACTTCCTTTTTAGATTTAATAAAATAAAGCGAATACATTTTCTAAAATCAATTTGTATAAAATATACATTTATATAACCTTACTCTCCTAACATGAAGGGCAAAAAAAGTTCACGCTTTCAAATTTATAGACTACAAGTTTTTTGCAAAGTATTTTTTAATAAAAGATCAGTAAAATAAATTGTAATTTTTCAGTAAAAAAATATATTATATGGGTAAAATATAGGTAAAATAAATAGTTCTTGCTCATTAAAAAAAGTTTTCGCCCATTATTCTTTTATTTTATTTTAGTAAAAGTTAAAAAATACATTAAATTTAAATGAATTATTTTCAGTAGAATAAAAAAAATTCAGTATTTTTATTTTATATTAGTTTGTTAATAATACTCGAGTCACTTTTTTGGTCGAACTCTTACTCTTTTCTTGACAATTGCTTTTTGCTTTGCACTTGCTGGAGGTTTCACATATTTTAAGCACATTAGCAAGACAATTACATGCTTGCACTTGTATTGCTTTAATATATGAAATTTATTATTATTATTATTAAGAACACCAACATGGGTTTTCGAACTTTTATTTTCAATACAATCAGAATTGTCTTTTGGACAACTCTCAGCAAAACTCTCGTCATTCGACATCGATCTAAATTGATGAATTTTAGTTAATGTATTTTAATAAACAATTTTTTCATTATTTTCAAATTTTATTTTTAAAGTTCAAATTTTGTAATTTTAGTAATAATTTTATCTACATATTAATTTTATTTAAAAAAATGATTTTATGTAAAGAAAGAACATTTATTTAATTTAAAACTTAGTTAAAACTATTTACTTTATATAAATTTTGAATATGAAAATTTGAAACGATTTAATATTTTTAAAGTTTTTTAAATATCTTATGCTGTACTTTAAAATGCAAATTATACTCAAATAATTATCTATCGTGAACATCTAAAATATCAATTTTCCATCTGGGTGGGAGAAACACATTTCCAAATACTAAACTCAACATACAAAATGCAACATAACAAATTTAAAATATTCCTCACAATTATTTTTATATATGAAATTGTATACGCCATCTTGCCATGAATGGGAGTCGTGACTATTGTGAACTTTCTAAACTACAAAATTTAGGTTCTAGGTGCTTTGACCACAGGTGCTTTGACCATAGGGGCTTTGTCCATAGGGGTTTGTCCACAGCGGAGATTTGACCATAGGGGTTTGTCCACAACGGGTGTTTGACCACAGGGGGTTTGACCATAGTTGATATATATATATATACACTATATGAGAACAAAGAATTTGTTTGTTTTTGATCCCCATTAAGGCTAGTGCCAGGCCTACTAGATTTAATATTAAACAGAAAGTATTCACATACATCATCATCAGCAATATTTGGAAATTTAGTATTTTAATATTTGTATAGTTCTCCATGATTTTGGCTTGTGTGGGCTAGAATCTAATATTTTAATTGTTATTAATAATATGATTTTAAAATGTATATTAAGTTTAAATAGAATATTTTTTTAATGTATTTTATTTTATTAAAGTATTATTGGGTAATAATGGAAAAAATATTTTAATTAAAAATTTTAAGTATTGAAATGACCTTAATGGGCAAAGTAAACTAATTTCAAATTTAAAAATTTTTAATTAAAATATTTTTGCCATTATTACCCAATAATACTTTAATAAAATAAAATACATTAAAAAAATTCTATTTAAACTTAATAAACATTTTAAAATCATATTATTAATAACAACTAAAATATTAGATTCTAGCCCACACAAGCCAAAATCATGGAGAACTATACAAATATTAAAATGCTAAATTTCCAAATATTGCTGATGATGATGTACGTAATCATCGAAACATGTCCAATAAATATATAAAAGAAGCTTTAATCAAATTATATTTTAAAAATATTAAAAGCTGTGGACAAACCATCTATGGTCAAACCCCCACTGTGGACAAACCTCCTGTGGTCAAACCCCCTATGGTCAAAGCACATGTGGTCAAAGCACCGCGTACCAAAATTTATTTTCTTGTACGTGCAAATGTGTTCCACTTCTGCTCTTCGATGAATGTTATCACTTCAGTTACACCCCTTGGATAGTAATAAATCGTGTTACTTTCGAACCTACATTATCCGAGTTTTATATGAAGCTTCATCCACTGATATGGTGTCGACCAATCTTGATGTTTAATTGTCCGATAGGTCAACACAACAGATTTATCATAATGTAAATATTCATGAGACTATTTATTTTCAGTATCAAGAAACGCTTGAAAAAATCTTCCTTGCGAGGGGCTTTTCTCTACGAGTTTCCTCTTTCTTTCTTACTAAATGAAATGACTCAAAACCATTTTAGTAGTTGGTGTATTATTTCTTGCATCTTTAAATCAATTTTGATAGAATGAGAACCACATATCATTTATATACGAAATCACTTTCATTTTTTCCATTTTTTTATAAAACACTCAAACATACTACTACTTGATGCCAACTTAAGAATACCAAGATCTTCTTCAACTTGCTCTCCTTTGACTTAGAAAAGAAAAATTAAATGCTTAATAATATTTTATCACACAAGCATCCAACACATAATTAAAACATTTTTGCCGAATTCCTTCAAAAAGCCCCTCGTATAGCTTCCGAAGCATCGATATCAAACATTTGAAATTAGTAGGCTCTTTTGAACTATCTAAAATTGTTTGAAATATACAAATTTAAAGTCATTCTTTCTTTCATTCAAACAAACAGCAATGTAAATCGCATGAAAGGGTCGATCGATACCAGTAATACAAATAATCAACACTGATATACCTTTCCAATTCCACTTATATGTTGCATCAGCATCCAATTTGTTCGACTTGTAAACATTTTTAGTCAATCATTTTGTCGAAATGAATTATCTTCAAATTTAACCTCTTCATTATCATCATCAACAAACAGCCTTGATGTTTTTATTTTTTTTCATTTTTTATTATATTAAATTCATCATATTATAACAAATAAAATTATTTAATTAATTACTGAAATTATTAAATTAATTAATCAAGAAATACATTTTTTACTGATCAAGAGCCATTTTTACAGAGCAAAAATGAAAAATAATGTCCATTTAAATACTGAGCATTTATTAAAATATATTAATAAAATAATTAAAATACTGATAAATTGAAATAAAAAAAAATACTTACCATTAAATTATAAGCAAAATTTATAACTCGTTTTTAAATATAAATTTTTGAAAAAAATTATTAAAAAAACTTTTTTAAATCAGGAAACTCAATAAAGTATTAATTCTTCAATAATATTTTTTGTTCAGATTTTTCCAATTTTATTCGTTATTAATAAATTGCAAAAATATAAATAAAGTTAGAATTCAATATTTCTTTCATCAACGGAAATGCGGCTTGGAAAAAAAACATTACCATAGAATGATGAAAAAATAAATTTTTGATTTTTCTTTTCTGTTTAAAAAAATTACAAATGTATATATTCTTGAGAATAATAATTCTTATATTTTATAAAAAAGAATAATTTAGAGAAATTCGTGTTCAAATTATAATAAACTGATTTTTGCTAAAAAAATCTTATTTTTTGTGAATATTTAAATAAGAGAGTTATAAACCAGATCAAAGGTTTTCCATTTTAAAATATTTTTATAAGTATAATTAAAATAAAATAGTTTGAATGATATCTTACAAAAATGTTGGTTGACTTGAAGAACAAAAGAAACTGAATTAAATTATACATGTATTTATTTATAAATGATATGGTTAATTATATAAGCATTTTGTCAAAGCAAGTTTAGATTTTTTTTCATACTTAAATTTTATTTTACGGAAAGATCAACATTTAGATCAACATAGTTTTTTCAAGACGTAACTTCTCTTTCTTTCAATATACGTTTCCCCTAACTACAGTCAAAAAAATGTTTTAAAAGAAGAAACATTTGTCATTAAAAGAAGAATTACAAGTATTTTGCCTGATAGAAATGTAGAGGATGAGTTTTTGGTCTTAAAATAATAATTAACTAATAGATTTTTTTTACGTATTTGTCATGTTATATAAATTTTAAACAACTATTTTTAAAAGATTTGACACAATATAGAATATCGGTTTATATTAGGACAAACTCAAAATGTGTCAGAAGTTTTTGGACAAAAGTTCATCAAGATCCTAAACAAGATTTAGTAGTAACGCGCCTTTTAAATTGTTTTAAATATATCTCATTAAAATTCAGAAAGTTTGAGACGAAATTTATAATCCGTTTACTAATATAGAAATTGTAAAAATTCTGATATCTACAACAAAATAAAAAGAATCACAACTTATATTTAATAGCTAAACTATAAAAAATATTTATTTTAAAAAACGCACATATATTGTTATTGATTCGGCAAGGAAAACTGTTGAGGCCCCAAAGATTGACGGCATTCTGCTGGATTTAAATATCAGATCAGGGTCTCATCTGAAATGATGTTTCCTAATCGACTGGACAAGGACAATTTCTGAAGTTAGACTTTGAAAGGATAGCAATTTTCTACAATTTAATGGATTTGGAGTTGAGATTTCGTGTCCACGACTCAAAACTGTTATCTCATTGAGTCAGTTAGAGTTGTAAAATGACCGGAAAAATAAAGGAAGCATTTTAGTATGTGTTTTAATGGGATCCAATTAAAAGATTTTACTGAATAGTTTGATGTTAATTACTGATTTCGATAGTCTGGTCTTTGGAGTGATGTTTTCGCATATAAAACTGTCAAAAAGAAGTTTTTCTAGCTGGAAATAATGGTAAAAGTTTGGATATTCCGGAATCTTCAAATTAATAATTGGTTTTTTTAAACAATTCCTGATTAAAAAAGTTAAATCAAATAAATTATAATTAGTGAGGAATCCATAAAAAGTATTTATTATGAAAAAATATTAAAAGAATCATAATTATTAACAACATCACAATTTGAATGTAAACATTTATTTTCAATACAAACAGATTCTTCACAACAATTCTCAGAGGTCATCTTTCTTTGATTGATATAGTTTTTTGTTAATATATTCAAATCTAAAAAAACAATGAATGGGAAATTTTTTAATATTAACTTTTAATTTCTCATAATTTTATTGGATAAAAGTCATTACGTAATTTTTTTAAATAAACATTAATTTTTAAAATATATTAAATTTCATAAGTTAAAATCGTTTACTGAAATTATTAATGAAATTCATAATTATCAAACTTTAATTAATTAGTACTTAAAATTAATATCATTAGATTCAAATAATAATAAACATATCAATCCCATCTGAGTAGGAGAGTCACAAATCTAAACAGCATAAAAACAACAAACTTACAACATTCCAAATTATCCCTCACAATAATATTATGACAAAACGAAAAAAAACACAAATTTGAATTTCAATTATAAAGAATAATAAAAATAAGCAAAATATACATTTATAATAAACAAAATTTAGACACAATTTCCGCTTCTTTTCCTAATTTAACAATCATTTTATAACAAAATTATTGTTAATGAATTTTGACCTTTACTTTAAATATATTATTATTTTACGTTAATTTTAAATTCAAAAAATAATATTTAATTCAACTTTAATTTTAAATCTTTTCAAAAACTAAAATGAATATTTTTTTAATATTTAAAATTTTTCGAAAAACCAGGTCTCAAGACAAAAATGAATTTTAAATCAGCTTATATAAGCTAGCAGTGATTATGTCATCATTGGATTATTATGTCATTTAAACAAGCTTAATAGAGTTTTTGAGAGATCGATTTGGACATTAATCATAGGATCTAAAGATCTGATATAAAGTGCTTCACATGCCACCCTCTCCCAATAGTTCTTAAAACGAGCAATCTATTGATGACATAATTCCTGCTTACCGATATAAGCAAATTTAAAAGTAATTTTTTTCTTGAGACCTATTGATGACTGTTATAACATCTTAAAAAATAAAAATTTATTTTTTTTATAAATTGCGTATTTAATTTACCATAAATTTTAAATATTTAATTCTTTTTACCTAGATTTATTCTTTTGTAAATTTATTTTAAATGTTAAATTATTGAATCTCGATCAGCTGAATGAAAATTAACAAATTTCTCATAAAGATAAAAGTATAAATTTGGAAAAATTATTTCTAATTGTTAGATGAATTTTAATTTTCAAAAAATATTTATTAATGCAACAAAAAAATTATTAAAACAAATTTTCGTTTTTATTTTATTATGTTTTTTAAATTTTCTAGATATATATTTTTTCTAGATTTATATTTTTCGTTAATTGATTTACATTTTGATTATTTCGTGGGGGACCCCTTGACCACGTTTATTTTTCTTGTTTATTTTCTAAATAATTGAGGTTCAGGGCCCATTTCGAGTGTTGTTTGGGTAAGATTCACTTTAATGAAACGACCTTGTATTCGATCGTTATTTTGTCTTTACGATGCGCATTGCCGGAGCGGAATATTTCATTCTATAGGAAACATGTTCTTTCAGTCGTAAAATCTTGGCCATGTTTTTAAACACTTCCTCTGCTGTACGACCAAGTTTGAATTAGTGGACCAAAATGAAGTTTTCTTCACACTTTTAAACATTTTAATTTGTTCTTAAAATCAATAGCTTTTACAGAAAATACCCTACCAAGCGAATAATTTATTTAAATTCTCCTGAGAATATATAATAAATAAAATCCATATAATATCTACATTTATAGGTTTTTTAAATAAATGACAAAACTTTAGTTCTTGTCTAATAAAAATTCAAAGCAGACTTGTCTAAATGTTCCTAATAGTAACATAGGGATATTATTTACCATGTATCATTAAGAACTTCAAATTCAATTATAAGGCTCCTCCGATATGACGGGTAACTGAGTTTCGACGTTTACAGTAAACTACAGTACCAGCATTGTAATACAGGGTACTGGAACATAGACTCTGTATCGGCTAGGAACCATAAATAGATAATATAGAGCCTATTGACTTTCTTTCACGGCTTTAGATGCAAATATTCAAAAATATTTTCATTGCCCGTGTCTCTATATAGTTCAGTGGTTTTCAGAAAACGAAGATTAAGGATTTGATGAACCAAAAGATAGAATGGATTCAACTTCCTTTTTTAATTAATAAAATTAATACATTCGAACTCTGGTTTAACGAAAAACATGAGGATTGAGAAAATATTCGTTAAAACGGGGTTTGACTGTAATGGCCGATCGCTCCCAATTTTATTGAGTATTCATTTTTAACATTTAAAGAATAAAAATCCATATACTTTATCGAAAACATTTTGTTAATCAAGACACAAAAATCCGTCCATTATGGCTTTACGTCGTCGACCTAAGGCAGATTTCATCAGACTTGCTTCCAAATCTACGACTAAAATGTTACCGGATATGCCGTGTTCACTGCAAAACTGACAGATCCCAGAGAGACCAGCAATTGCTTCAGATAGTGATACTGATTGTTGTTGGAAGAACATCTTCTCCTTCGTCATTTTCACTTCCAGCCTGTTTCATCATCAGTAAGAATTTCTTCCATCACAATATCTTCATCGATGTTAACAAATTCTTCCATAGATGGTGTTGAACTAAATGTGGAACCAAAATAAGTTATAATTCACTTACATATATTCTTAAGCTTTATTGTTAAAATTTTATATGTTTATGAAAATATCCCCTTATTTACTTATAATGTATTACATTACCGTTAATTCGAAATGAAAAACTACAATGAGTATACTCGTATGCATTTTCATTATTTTCTCAAAGGGGAAATCGTTGTTTTTAAGTTCATAAGTATACATGTTTTGTATATAAAAGTACATTCTTAAAACTTAGAAAAAGTCAAAGTTGCTTTTCTAAATATCATTGTAAAGAATTTGGTTTGAAGGATGCATCTGGTTTCAATGACCATTTGAAGTTGGCGAAGAAAAAATAACAAAGACTGTAGAAACCTTAGATATATTCATATATGAAGATTAAAATCATTTGAAGAAACTACAATTCGTCAGGAAGCTCAATTTAATATTTCAAATAATTAACGATAAAAAATAATTCATTTCCATTATATAAAACGCCGACCCTCATGGATAAAACTTTATGAGCCTACTAACACCATATCAAAAGCAGAAATTCACCCGAGGAAGATAATGAGTAACATTTAGTGTTTTTGAACTCCTTTAGCTGAATTTATCATCAATTCAAACATATCCGCTGGAGAAATTTGCTCCTTCCATTCAATAGAATTATCCTGAATCGGTAAATCAAAAAGGATTTGTAATTGATCATGCAAGCATTATTACTAGTCAGAAATTTTTATATTTGGGCTGAATGTTTTTTGCTGTTTCTGTCATATTTCTCAGATATGGCTTAGATGTTACTTTTACTTATTTAGATGCCTGTAAAACTCCAAAAATCGAAACAAAATTGTCTCTCATGATTGCATCAAATCATTTTTTGATGTCATTTTTGCATACTGTGAGGAATATTTTGAATATTTGATGTTTTGTGTTTGAATGTGTATGTTGATTTGGAACTGTGTCTCTCCTACTCAGATGGATGATTAATGTTTTAATTCTTATTATCTAAAAATATTTAATGTTTAAATATTTTTTAATTTCATATAATTTTAAAATTTTAAATAAGCTAATTAATTTTTACAATTGTTAATAAATAAATCAAATTATTATTTTTTAAATAATTAAAAATCATTTCAATTTTTATCCAATAAGTTTTGAGTAAATATTTAAATAAATTATTTATTTCTTCATTTGCTAAAAAATAATAATTATTAATGCATTAATCAAATTAGTTTAGAATGCAATCGTATGAAAGCTTTGACAACAGATTGTCTAAAGGACAATCAAAATTGTTGTGTAAATAAAAATATGAAAAGTCAAATTGGTGTTCTTAATACATATAAAGACGAGATTCTTTATGAATCAGGAATAAGGAAGCTACCGATAAGATAGTAGAAAGAGATTGAAAATAGTATACAGTATATCGGGTAATCTTATCTGTACAATCGTGACATTTTTTATGATAATTGTAATGTTTTACCTTTCCAACACCAGTAAAGTAAATCAGATTCAGCACAAATAAAATATTATATGAGTATATATGTATGTGTATATTTGTGTGAATATATATACGATTGAACAAGTGATTTCTTTAGTCGTTTTTTGTGAGATTTCGTGGATGATATTGTTTATGTTTGGTATGCGCCTCAACTTTATTTGTAGTATTTTATTTTTATATTTATTTTTTTATCTAATTATTTATTATTATTACCCGTATTTAAATAGTTATTATCATTTACTTACCTAAAATTATCCATGGATAATGATAATTACCATGGGATAATACAACTTCAAAAATAAAATCAATAAATAATAGAATTTAAAAAATTAATTAATAATTATTATTCGCTGTTTAATAATATTAGGTTGGTCGAAAAATAATGGCGGTTTTGGGACACAAACTTCAAAGACGTGCAAATTCACAGAAACAAAAGTTTATTAATCAAAGTATGAACCGTTGGCATCAATACATTTTTGCCAACGAGAAACAAGTTCTTTTATTCCATCAGCATAAAATGTATCGGTTCTCGAAGCGACGAATTCTTGGAAGGCATTTTCAGCATCATTTTGGTTTTTGAAAGTTTTTTCACGTAGGAAGTTGTACAAATGTCTGAAAAAGTAGAAGTCCGTTGGCGAGAGGTCTGGTGAATATGATGGATGAAGCAGGGTTTCATAGCCCAACTCATTAAGCTTTTGAAGAGTCCCTTTTGAAATATGAGATCTAGCGTTATTATGAAGAAGGATGGGACTTTTTTCATTGACCAATCCCGGACAAAAGGGTTTCAATTTCTTATGCATTTCATCAATTTCATGACAGACCTCTCCGCTGTGATTGTTTCACCTGGATTCAAGAAACTATAGTAGATGATTCCAGCATCACACCACCAAACTGTCACCATAACCTTACGGGGTGTTAGTTTCGGTTTTGGAAAGTGT